>DWNA01003469.1:0-10037 GCA_018249835.1 Heliconius besckei
CTTAAAAAATATAAGCTTAAGCGAGCGAAGCCACGTTTATGTCTAGTATATTTATAATCTAAGAAGTTACTTGTTTAATATGTTTCTTAACGTTACAATTCTAAATGAACCTAATCACTACATAGGTTCACTTCTTGATGGGTGAACTGGGAGCATAATTTTAATCTAGGGTTAGTTAAGGAGAAAATTGACATCAGCCCGCAACTGCTGCACTCTGCATATGCTCGCTTTATCGAGGGACACATTACTAGGGAGTGTGGTGGAAGTTTTAAACTTATATTTATAGTAACTTGTAACATATATAATATGTAGTTGTACGAGGCCGTCGTGGCACTAGGGTGTAACTCTCAACGTGATGGTTGTGGGTTCGATTCTCTGTAGAGGAATGACATATTTAGTATTTCCCTCTCTCGCTCGCTTTTGTTATGGACGTTGATTTTAATTTTACAACTGTAATTTAGTCTACCTCACACCGTCGGATTTACTTGAAAATTGAGCACAGAGCCGGATTTGATGTCGATACAATATTTTAATTTTGAATAATAATTTTAAGCCTAGCTTATAAATAATAATTATGCCATCGCCTACAAATACAAGCCAAACAAACAGAAGATTCTATTACTAAGAATATTACATACTGAATATCTATACTTATATATACAAACCACAAAATACTGAACGTTTATAGCAATAACAAATCCAAGGATATCTCATTACCAACTTTCTTCTAACTCATGGCAACCGTTGCTTATTATAAGTTTCACTTGTTTGTAGTTTACTTAGAGGAAGTAAATAAAATATGGTCTTAATGGTGCGAATAAAAGGCAGATTTTATTTTGGAGAATACAGCCATATGTAAGCTATTTATATTTTTTCATTTTTCTTCTATATGTTTCTATATTTTATATAAGCGCTAGATCTCTCTACAATGCAATGTATTAAAAACTACTGGTATTTCTGTCAGCTAATAAAAAAAGTTAATTAAATAAATTAAGTTAATGTTTTGACTTACCCCATTTTATAGCGTTCAGTTATTAGCGAAAAATAATTTTAAAAAATTCTTAAAAAAAATTACCGAGAGTTCTGTATTTTTTCATATTCCTTCATATTTTGCCATATCCTGCTTGATTTTGTTTACCAAGCTGCGTAACAAAGCGTAAAACATCGTCGTTTTTTCGCAAATTTGTACCCAAAGCATATATCCCTTCATGTGTAAACATGTAATAGCGCATACATTTATTCGTGTCAATATTTTATCACTGTGTAGCGTCTGAAAAAATTTACTCTAGTAGTAAGCAAACAGTTCAGAATATGGAACGTAAATACCTACATTTCATTACAATATTTTTTATTATTTTTTCAGCTTTACACTGTATCCCAAACACAACAGGGTAGGCAGAGGGAACCTAGTGTTAAGATATTCGATTGCCCATAGAGAAATAAAAATTCTACTAAAATTGACACCAACATTGTGATTCTCATAAATATCAACAACTCTAAACTTATAATTATAGCGCTATACAATATTAGCGAAAGAAGAAGGCTTATTGCCTTGAAAATAAATGAGCTTTTAGCTGAAGAAAACTGTACTTTCGCTCTACCCCGTAGCCGCATCCTTTATTATACATATATTTCATGAGTAGTTATACAATAGCGACAATGAAAAATGAATTTTAAACTTTAACTAAAGGTCTTATAGTCTATTTTTCCTCCAAAATAATGCAATTCAAAAACACAACTTTAAGTAGAGATTCAACAATCATATGCTGAAGTTAGTTTGTCTTTCAGTTAATACGTTCTGCAGTTTCATTTAATATTCATTTCTCTATATGCGCTCATTTCTGTGGAATGGCCATTTTAACTATTTGAACGGTACAGGGTTTAATAAAAGTTTTAAAGTTCAGCTGAGTATTTGCTTCCTCTCTTTCACAGTGGAAGTAATCTCGTATCTTGAACTTCTTCCCTTTCACAGTGGAAGTCACTGATTTTTATTGGGTTGATGTATTATAATGGGTGGGTGTTTATTATGACTTTAAAGTAAAAGCTTTGAAGAGAAATATATTGATGTATCTTGTAGTATAGCCAAAGAAATTGGTTGTATGTACTAATTAATAGTGGTATATGGATTTTTTGAGTTTTAATTTATACTGAAACATTTTTTCTCTACGATTTATAATTTATAAAGAAATTAGTCTTTATTATTATTTTTTTAAATTAATACTAAATCCTTTGATCATAGAAATTCTTAATGTCAGAATTCAACTTTCCTAATATCGCGACGGGCTACCGGCGAAACGTCACAAATTTAATTATTACCGCGACAAAAAGCAATTCAAAGGGTCCGGGACTTTGTCGCCGAAATTACTTAGATCCTAGTTATCAGTAAAATTATTTTAATATACATCTAAATTTATTTTTAAGAATGTTTATCGTACAGTAGGAAACGGAAGTATCTTAATGGGAACAGGGAAATAGGTTACTAGGTTCCCTTTGCCTAGCCTGCTATGTGCGAGATACAGTGCAAAGCTAAGAATATTCAAATTTTACATACATAATAATGAGTAAAGACTATCTGCAATTTACAGGGAAGTCTACAATTGCCTTTATACACCAGGACAGGTAAAGGGAACCTAGTGTTAAGACACTCCGTTTCCCACTTTACGTTGAAATTTTCGAGGTGGCGAAACTTTACGAAAAAAGCCCGGGCTTTTCCCTGTTGCCAAAGCAAAGAAATGAAAATATGAATAAGTAATACTTGATTGGGGATCGAGCCCATTACCATCGCGTTACAGTAAACAGCTTTACTCCCCTGCACCACGACGGCCTCCGTATGAGGTATATTATCCTATCGAATATCTTTGCTGTCTATTTCTTTATATATATATTTTTTCATAAACCAATTTTAAATTTTACACAAACATGTAATAAATATGCTATACTGTACAACAATGGAAGTCATTGTTAGTACAAGAGAAGCTTTCCCCCACAACTTCAAATTTACTATTTCTTAGAGCACTCCACAAGATCTATAAACATGAATCTACCATCTTTGTTTCCAATACATATTTTCACAGCGGAATTGTTCCTTTCAAACGGTGAAAAAGCTTCTGCTGATCCGAAAAAATAACTCGCACCAAACATATTTTCTTACATTTAGTGTTAAGCCACCAGCTTAGTTTGAGCTGGTATCCAATTTATTTTTACTTCCAATGTTTTTTCAGCTTCACGATGTATCACGCATGTAGCAGGATAGGCAGAGAACGCCTAGTGTTAGGACACTCTGCTCCACATTTTGTGCCTAATTTTGGAGGCATTGAATGGCTAAACTCAACGCCGCGCTTTTCCTCGACACCTGAGCGACGAAATGAAAATATTAAATATTTCATTTCCTCGATTGGGAATCGAACCTACAAACACTCGCGGTTCACATATTTGCGCCATGACTGGCCTCCAATATCTGCAGTGCATTTTAACAAAAAAACAAAGCAAATGTTGGGTAATAAAAGATCAAGGTAGATTGGTGGGTAGACAGGCAAATGTTATAACTTACCATCAGAGAGCTGCGTACAGAGAATAAATTTTCAATACTGAACACGGATCGTTAGTTCCTTTTGAGGGTTCCCTATGTTTACGCACTAAGCTTTATCTCGAATTCGGGGAAGTAATACGCACAATACTGAACGAGTTCAATGGAACTTCCTTAATGGGGTTTTAAAGTTACTTACGTTACTTACCACTGATCCTGATATGATTGATGGCGGGTTTTGGGGGTCGTTTTGGAAATTAAATTTCTTGGATCTCATTTAAGACGCGCGGAGAATTATAAAGAGATCTTAATAAATGGAGATGAACATAAACCAAATTGTGTTATTGTAGTTCTGTTAACACTTGAAGTTTATTTTAAGGATTTTTTTTGCGTAGGTACTGTTTAAAACTTTTGTTAAAGAACGTGACTCATAACTGATAAAATATACCGTGATTCTTATGTAATGGCAGAAAAATGGCTTTGTCAACCTATTACTGTAATAAAGATATTCAAATATCATTTTAATTTGTCAACAATTAATTAAAACTAAGCGATATATAATAGTAAAAACTAAAATAAAGATAAAAGTGCCTATTTGTTAAAATAAACTTATTTCAATAACTAAGACTTACAGTTCAAAAATCTAGTTTTATACAAAATACCAGCATTTAGTAAATGTCATGTATTACAACTCACGCTAACAAATTAAGCAAACAGCGAAGATAACAATATTTCTGAGGCAGGTGCGAGACGTCGACGCTACATACACGAGAATGAGCAAAACCATTTTACAAGACGTGTTATTAAGGCGCACTTAAACTTAGCTTAGAGTAAAATTACTGTTATATGTTTTTCTTTATTTATTTATTAACTAGTTTATTATTGCAATTTTGTTAACGTTTGACCTTGTGACTTTTGATATGGTACTTCCTTTTACTATGTAACGAGAACCTAGTGTAAAGAGATTTCACTCTCCGCTTTCGTTTTACAGATTTTTATATTTTTTGTTCAACATTTTTTCCAAATAGTGCTGTACTAGTAGTACTACTAATACTAGTTTCTCTTCTTTCTAATTATTATTACTCATCAATTTTCTTAGCCCCATAAAATGAACATTACCAGCAACCACTTAAACTAACACACTACGAGTACATTCAAGTAGAACAATAAGAAATATTATAACAAACAAATCAAAATGGTATACAAAGGCGCTACGAACGTAACTATTGCAAAACAGGTGTTTCATTCTCATCTCAACACATAAACAATATCTAACAATGCCTGTTCTAAACAATAAGCAACTATATTCAATAGTTATAGCTGTATTTATGTATGTCTGTACGTATAATGTCAGTAAAGCGGTGTAGAGTTTTTATTAATAAGAAGAAATCTTTAAAGAGAAAGATCAAAAAAAAATATACTACTAGTATTTCATTTGTTAATTCGTTATACATACAATATACTACCCAAAAACTAGATAAACCTATATCACTTTGTTTTCATAGTTTACATATAAAAATATAATTTACTTCAATAATATATTATGTATGACGAGGTTGATGACAGTGGACGAGGCTTGACGAGGCTTGAAGCTTGACGGTAAACAAATAAACATACAAATATAATAATTTTTACTATAGGTACATTGTTTTATAAATTTACCTATAACTGTATAATAGATATACTATTAAGATGATATTGACATGTTATAGACTAGAGTAGATACGACCGGGTATCACGTCAACTTCTCCATCTTCACAACCACCGTTCACCGTGTAACCACATTTCATCGGGAACTGCACTACCATTTCTGATTTACCCATCCATAGATTCTCCTATGTAATTATTGTACACTTAACAAATATGAAGACAATTTGAACCTTATTGCATTTAAATTTAGCTCATTTTTATTTATAGTTGTAAATAGTATTTATTAAAAATGATTTAAACTTGTATATACTAGTTCACTTTGCTTTTTAACGAGTAAACGAAAAAAATATCTTCAATTATTGATTTAAAAGCTTTATTTTATTATTTTATTTGTATTTAAATGATATTCTAGTTGGATTTATATAAATAAATACTCTATTCTTTATACGGAGTAAAATTTAATACTTTCTAAGTAAAGACGTTGAAATAGCAAGACTTCAGTTCCTTAATACATTGAATTCACCGACCATTCATTGAATGAAAGAAAAATAGTGTCGAATTTTCAAGGCGAAAGGCGAATCTTTCTTTATCCTACAAATAGAAACTTGAAATTTTAAAAGGTACGGCAATTATTCACACTTTAATGGAAACCAACGAGTCGGACGTCCGTGAAGAAAATACGGCGAACGTATAATTCACAGCATTCGTATTTGATGGCGTCAGCCGATAAAGTTGCAATTTGGAATTTACAAAATATTGCATCGTTAGAGCTTCGCAAAAACGACGTTTATGCAAACACTGCAGGTGCTGTGAAGATACCAGACGATTTTTTTGCCCTATCGGTGGTACTTGGGGTAGAAAATTTTAAAAGCAAATTGAACTCAAAGCGAACTTGAAGATTTGTATTTTTTATTCCGGATAAACGCAGGAACGCTCTGTATATACTCTCTAGCGATTATTTGCATAATTTCAAGTAAACGTACATTTATAGCCCCCATGTGTAACTTCTTAATAAAAGACATATTTTGATTAAAAATAATTATAGGTATAATCATGTGATTTTAAGGTTCGACTGTAATATTTAATCAGATACGCTCAAACTTCGCTTCAATATCAGCCATAAGCCATATTGCCTGATTCCTAGAAATATAATTCAATATAAACAATTCATTTATTATCTAAAAATGATAATAGAACCAAGTCCAGACACATCCATCAATATAGCACTTTTATACAGAAACAGCTTTGGCTCAACATCCATCCAACAATCCATTCCAGGCCAGGCCAGTAAACACCCAGAGCAGACGATCATTGTCTGCGTGACCCACGCGTAGGACATAATTCAGCCGTTGAAATGCAATTAGCGGGCTAGGTGATAACACCCCCATACATCAGGATCTATGAATAAAACCAACGACGTTACCAATTATAGTTGATTTATAATTAACTGGTAAGGATGTTCTTTTTCTGGTTTGTTATTGTTGCAGTAGGAAGACTAGGCGCTACTTCAAAGATGGTTATTTGCAACAATTCTATAAATTGTATTAATAATATTAATTTTATAGTTATTGGTTTATATCAAGAATACATCTTTATATACATACGCAAACTATTCTTACTTTATTTTTTAGTTTCATGATGTACCGTACATAGCAGGGTAGGCAGAGAGAATTTTGGAACTTAATTTTAGGTGTTAAAACACTTTGTTCCCATTAAGATACATCTGTTCCCCAGTTTCTACGTAATTCAGGATGATTGCCTGGTGAGTGTGGAATTTAACGCCGTATTTTGCCTTGTTAACAGAGCGAGGAAATTAAAATACTATATATTTCATTGATAGTAGTTAGACCTATGTTCCTGCATCACAACACCTGGCCACATCTAATTATCTTCTTTTAAATAAAAATAGAAGTCATTTTATAACTAAATCAATTAAAATTCTTACAAAAATAGCAACAGCATTACACCCACGTTAAAGTTACTTACGACTTTCCTTCCATCTCATCGAATATTTGAAAAGTAGGTAAAGAAAATAAGTGGAGAACAATATTCCTGAAAGTAACATGACGCCTCCATTAGAGGAGACTTAAAATAGATGGCACTTAAAATGACGCTGACGAGATAATGGCTGGAGCTAGTGCCTTAAAGAAGTGCCTTAAAAATTGCCTTAGACTGCAATTTGATGGAGTGACAGGGTTATTTAGAGAAGGGTAAACTTTTTGGATAATCTGAAAGGGTGGGTTATGTACATTGGGCTCAGAAGCACACCTGATGTTTGTTGCTGCGTAAATAATAAATGTGTGAACGAAGGAGGAATATAGGCCCTTAACTAAATATAAATAAGTAGCCTTACGCTGTATCCCGCACACAGAAGAATAAGCAGAGGGAACCTACTGTTAAGTACACTACGTTCTCCACTTTCCGCCGAGTTTTTTAAATCATCGCGAGCATTGCAACGCCGGGCTTTTACCTTGGCGAACAAATTAAATTTTAATTTTATTAAATAATAATTTATTTATTCCCTCGAGTGGGGATCGAACCCGCAACCATCGCGTTACAGTCACACCCAATATTTTTTACCTTCTGTCAATATAAAGCTAAAACAGTTTCCAGAATGGTCAGCGGAAGTCTAAGCGGCTTTGTTCCTATATTTGAGTTCCTAAGACAGACACGCCGGACAAGTCTGGACACGTCTGTAAACAATCAATATGCAAATGCGGTTAACTTGCCCTCAGACCCTGTATTTATTCTGCAACACAAATGGCGTTCGTTATGGTGGTTAGCGAATATTGATTTAGTTAATTTAAATTTACATAGAAAATGCTTATATTGTACAGAATTTAGTAATTTTATTAACATATTTTGTAATTAGGAATGGAGGTTAAGTTTCTTGTTAATTATTTCTTCTTTGTGATTTATATATGAAACCAAAGATAATTATACGTCTTAGGATAATTGATAAGAATTGATTGGAGGTAGAGAAATTACTAGTGATTACTTTGAACTCTGCCTTTAAAAATATTCGCTATAATAAATAAATTCGTTTTCTATTGTCCGCTTGGATTTGGTAAGACACAAATCCAAGCGGACAATAGAAAACGAAGTAAAAGAAAAACCGTTAACAAACCAAACAATTATTTAAAATAATTTATTAACTTAGATAACTAGCGTTATAAAATATGTTTTTCGAATTGATTTTAAAATAGTTTTTTATGAAATAAAATGAAAACACAAAGATGTTAATAATATATAGATTTAGTATAGCTTAGTTGCAATAGCAATCTCCACTGGCCTGAGTAATGTGATAGTCAGCATGTATGCACATTGTTTAGCCTGTAGTAATCGAAACTAACAATAGTACCTGCTATACCCATATTATGTACAATTCTATTATAATATAAGGCAGTTTCGGATACAATATTAATTATTGCCTTATAGAATAATATTACTGTTTAAATAACTTACGAATAGACAAATTATTAATCAAAAGTCTTCTTACCATCCGGTTTAGTAATTAATAAGTGACTAACTCCGTAGGTGGTGGGTTCAGTTATTATCAAGGGTAACTTTGTATTAGCATGTGTCTGCTTATATGTTGGCCATATCAATATATTTGCATAATTGGTCTAGAATTATCCTGATTAGGTCCATTGTGGAACACCTGAACTCGGTTTCTCCTCCTGAACTCGGTGATATTCCAAAGGATTAATGTCAAAATTAGTTATTTGATAGATCGAATGATATTATGAATATACCATATAACTTGCTGTCTTAAGATTTCTAGAATGTAATTTCACATGAGATATTTTGTATTTGTTGATGAAATATAGATTTAAACTAACAATCGCAACATTCTATACAAAAACTAAACAAAAAGTAAATTGTATGGAAAGGAAAACAGCATTGAAATAAAACTACTCTGTTCCGTGCCACAGTAGTTTCAATTCGCTCTAAAATCTTCATAAAAACAAAACAAAACAAAAATGGTGACTAAATTTTAAAAAATGCAAACATTTTGTACTTCCGCTCGTATATCGTCGAAATATGTTTTTTACTTTCGTTTCGCGCACGTGCCGTGACCATTTTAAATCCTAGTATAATTGAGAGTTATACAAATTCAACCTTTTCGGTTATCCAACAAACAATGGCATAAAGCTTTCAGGGGATTCCACTCGTAAAGATGGATTGATAGGCTGAGCCTCCATATATTTGTAACTTTTCTTTTCTATAAAACTTCAATACCCACATGCATTAGCGTTTCTAGAAAGGGGGGGTTTTCTGGGTATGGCATGGACTTACATTTGAATAGATATGGTGTAAGCGTAGTTTTATTAAATTTCCGGACTTTTTTTTGTTAGTAAAACCGTATTTTGTTATATATAGTCCATTTTATCGTAGTCTAAAGTTTTAAGCCTTATTAATTTTTACTTCGTTCAGAGTTAACGAAGAATGCAAAAATGCAAATTTCAATTAAGTTTTAAATTAAAATTGCGGCTTCAGCTAAACTATTTTCTTTAATAGTCTTTACAGGAAGTGTAATATCCTGGAAGATAAGAAAGCGTAGTTAAAAAAACTTATAAACATTTAAAACAATTCCATTTCGCCGGTAGAGCGAAAATCGCCTGCATTCCACGACCGTTTTCTTTATATATTATACTTTGTTAAAACTTCACATTGTATCTCACACATAGCAGGGTAGGCAGAGGAAACATGGGAACCTAGTGTTGAGACACTCCGTTAACATTCTAAACGCATTGCGTGTTCAGCGGCGAAATTCGAAGCCGCGCTCTGCCTCGTTACCAGAGCAAGGAAATTAACATATTAAGTATTTAATTTCTTCAATAGGGAATCAAACCCACAA
>DWNA01003470.1:0-10032 GCA_018249835.1 Heliconius besckei
TTGACACAATGTGTTTTATAGAATCGTTCAAACAGTTATGAGCTGTGCGTTGTCTGTTAGTCAATCAATTAGCAACTTCGCTGTATGGATGTTTTTAGTGTCATCTACATGGGAAGGATACATCTCCACATGCATTGTAGGCAGAGGGAACCTTGAGAACCTCGTGTTAAGACATTTGTGTTTTCCACTTTTAGTTTAATTCACGAGGAGTTACGTGTTGAGTGACGAAACTCAACGCTTCGCTTCGCCAGAGTGAGGAAATGAAAATATTAAATATTTTAGTCGCCTGAGAAAGGATCCAACCTACAACCGTAACTTTTACAGTCACTCTTTTACCCCCATAACGGCCATGAAGGCCTCTACACAAAACGTCCACAACTCAAAAGTAGAAGTTTAGCTAAATGTAGTAGTAGTAGCCAAGCTCCGTCGGGAGTGTGACACACTGTGTTTCACCACAGAGTCTTCGCTCGAACAGTTACGACCACCACGCGGCCATCTACCTGCTGCTACTGGAGCGGCTGCGCGCACGCGCCGAGACGCGCCGGCCCTCGCGCAGGGAACATGATAGGCGGGAACATAACAGGTCAGTTGGAGTTCTAATTTTTGTTTTCGTTTTACATTTTTATTATCTTGCTTATAGGAGGGTAGCCGGTAGGTAGAGAGAACTTAGTTTTAAGACACAACGTTCACTACGCTACGATAGAGTTCGAGATATATTGAGTGGTGGAACTCAATATCGCATTTTGTTTTACCTGAACGGGGAAATAAGAATAATTAATTTCCACGAGTAGGCATCGAACTCACAATCATCGCTCTAATAATCGGAAATGATATGTAAAATTGTCATATGTATTTCATAAATTGCACTAAGATATTTCCAATAGACGTATTCTTATAATATCGAATACATTGAAAAATTAAATTAACTTAAATATACTTATTACTTTTAATGGGTATATTGTAATTTCTTAAAGCATTTTATTGCTTATCTTAACTAAGTTAGGATTTTATTACGTAAATAGACCGACCGACCTACAAATATCTAGAATGCCGCTATTTATAGATATAAAACAAAGTTATATAAAATATTTCATTCCTTATTATTACAATTGATTATTGTCATATGAAATGAAGACTTTTGTATAAGATAATGTTTATTCTTACATCACAGTCTTCATGCATTTGATGCACTCATTAATTTTCTAAACGGAAATTGCTTAAGTATAAATTTACTGGTCCATTCTCTTTTTACGATCTAATGAGGTACTGTCATTTACTTGGCGAAGGTTAACATAATGTTTTGAGTCTTTTAAAAGTATAATTAATTAATTTATTTGAAAATGAAAATGAAAATATTAATTTAGTTAATCTTCAAATAATTAAAAAAAATAATTAGCTTTATAGTAAATAATGACGTGACTAAATAATTCCAGATTGCTTCACACGGGAGAGCGCGATTTCAACAGATCAGTGCCCACTGCATCCGACTCGTCGTCAGCGGAAACGCAGAGGCTGCTCTCCCTCGCCGGCGTCAATATGACCGAACAGAGGCTTCTGCAACGAAGTACTGATTCGGAAACGCACCGGAGCTTTCTAGTCGCCAATATTGATAAACATGATGATTCCAAGCTACTGTCAATGAGGAATGTCGATCAGAGACCCGAGAGGCTCACAACTTATGAACAACAGCAGAACATATTGAAGCAATCGAGTGAGGATTGTCGAAGGTTGCTCCAGCAATCTACCACTGTCGGTCCAGAGCCACAAAATAAGACAGATACAAGGCTTTTAACTTCGTCTAGTTTTGATTCGAAATGTGCTATCGAAGGCGGCCGGTCCACTTTGACGACTGAACAAAACGCCATAGCCACTTTTCTTCAAAACTCCGCGTCGGCAACTAATTTTAATGCAGAAACTATTAAGTTACCGAGTTCTACGACGTTTACTATGTGTTCCGAAGCCGCTAAACTTATGAATACTTTACAACAATCGCCACTGCCCTTGAAGGGCACAGTTAACCTTAGTACTAGTCCGATACCGAGCCAGTTCACCGATACTAAGTTGACCAGCGTTTTGGAACAGCCGAAAGCCCTAGAATCTAGTCGGCTAGTGGCGCAAGCACAACAACAAGAAAGGTTGCAAACAAGTACACCTCCTTTTAAAGAATATATGAATATTCCTAGTTACTCGTACTTGCAAAATACCGGTATACAACCGGTTTCCTCCGAAGCAAACTATTCTAACTCGGCTACTGGTGATTTATTTCCTAATACCTTATACAGGCCCGACAGTAAATTTTCCTTAAATAGATATACAACAGGCCAGACGTATAATCAAGTATTACCAACGAGCTCTGAGCCGACAAAATTTCAACAACAATATTCCTCGTCAACCGACGAAGGCTGTGAGACCGATATGGAGGAAACTAACACGAGTGGGGTTCAAAATCGATTAAGTTCTTACGCAAGTTCTAGTTCCAGCAGTGGAGTGGTCACTTTTTTTAACAATAAAAGCCTCAGCCAAAACTTAAGTTGCGACTCATCACAGAGCAACTTCTCGACTTTCGAAAGCATCGATTACCAGCTTTCAGATTGCTCGAGTGAACTGGCTAGTAGCTTGCCAAGCTGCACGTCTAATGAAGATAAGCTTGCATATGAGAACTCTTCCCTTGTGAATACTAGTCCTATGCATCCTTGTGTGTATATATCGTCGTATAACAATAAAACAGCCGGCACAGGATTTATTGCAAGGCACAATCCTATTAATTATCAATCGGCAAACAAAAACTGCACTCGCGCTATAACACGAAGTCCTGTGGATTTTAGAGAAGGAAGGCGAGCGAGCGACGGGCTGGTCGCCCAACAAGTTGCACAATCAAATGACACACAAAAAACCACTCTCGCCTTCAATAGCCAGAGGTTAAACGAAAATTGCAAGGCAAAAGGGGTTTTAGAACTTCACCTAGTTCAAAAGGAAGCGCAGAAGTTAAAAACACAATACCAATCCTCGCTCCCCGCTGAGGAAATGACACAAAGACAGATACAGCACAACCAATTCGCGGCTAACTTCACTCCTCATTACTTAGATTCGAAGAATCCCACTAAAAGGATAAGTTTACCGGAGACGTTTAATTATTCGAGCACGTCGCCACCCATGCCCGCAAGTCCTAAAATTACACTGCAAGATAATTCGGAATTATGTCACTCGTCGTTGTCTCAAGTAAAGCCTCCCCTCCAGCAACAGTTAATGCAACACAGGCTCTTTCAACAAAAACGACAACTTTTACAAAAACAAATGACTCCACCTAATTTACACGAAATGAGCGCCCTTCACAATTTACAAGTCGGTCTAAGTAGACGCCAAATGTTAAGACAACAAAGCTATAAAATAGCGCAACAACAACAAATTCTACCACCATTGCCGTTGACCGAATCGGAAAATAGAGATTTGTTGGCATTCCAAGCTATTGTCGAGGATCCTAATCTAGTTAAGCCAAAAGATGATGAAGAATCCAAGTTTTATCAGGGCTCAGTGGATATTTTACACAAGGAGAGACTGGGGAATGAGAACTGGTCGAATTTGCCGTCTAGTTTGCAAAGCGCTTGTCAGATATCAGAGATACTATTCCAGCCGCAGACCTGCTACCAGGTATTCCAACAGATCAACTAGTACACGTAGATTTATATTAGTTGAAATTTTGTCAAAAGTTAATTTATGAGAGCCCATCGTAGTTTAAATTCCCATTCGGGAGAATGAAGTCTCTTAACACTAGGTTCCCTCAGCATATCTTGCTATATGTTAAAAATGTTGTGTTTTTTGTGTGGATTATTACTCAATAATTTCACTGTTAACGCTTCTAATTCCAAATAACTAAAATATTTTCAAATCTAATTTCAGAATACCGATCGATCGCGAATAATATACACGTACACGTATTTAGATGCACGAAACACATTCGTAGTACACTATTGGTATTCTTAAATTAAATTTGGCAATATATTGGTTATTTAGAACGTAAATAGTGAAATTATCTAGGAATAATTGACATAGACACCATTACTAATATAAATTGCGTCTAATGAATTTTATGACTTTTGCCCCTTTCCCCGTCTTCGTCACAGATGGTAAAATTTGTGTACTTATTGTGACGTTTGCACTTAGAAATTATTAAATTGACAAACATTATAATATTTTGAAAAATAATATTACGAGATTTAACCCCTTCCCAACCAAGACACGTCTTCGATTCCCCCTACCGTCCTTAACGTGTGACGTATTATATAGATGGCCTCGAAATTCTTTGACTCTTTTGACAAAATTTTAAGGTTTGATATATATACATGTATGTTTGTGTACTTTATGAAAAGATGTGTTCGGAGCATAATGACTAATGCATAACAAATCATTAGTCAGCAGCTAGGACAATGGTCTCATAGTAGTCATATTTTATTAGTTAGTTTGAATAAGATTTATTCACCAAAGGCATGGAATCTAGAATGCATGACAATAACTAGTGCTTTAAAAAAAAAAATTAAATGGTCACGTGATCACCGTAAAACTGCCGATATGATAATAAAAAAATTATACGCCACACGATATTGTCGATAGTAGTAGCTATATATGAACCGTTTCAGATATGTTTACATTTAGATATTAGAATTAGGGTTGCCAGTCGTAATATAATATTATACTATTTTTCAGGTTTGTGTACTATATATTGTATACTATTCAATTATGATATAAAAATAGCAGCACATTTTAAAAATGCTAAACATTTTCTATTCCAACTCTTTCGGCATAGGGAAAGGACATTTACGGTTATAAATTAGATAAATGGGCTTATATTTAACTAATTAAAATGTGCTTAAATATTATATACATTTATTAACAGTGTATTATATTTTTAGAGCTTATGTTGGCAACCCTAATTAGAATTGTTTTCACTATTTACCGAACATATACTCAATATACCAGAATGTTACATTCGCTTCTTCATATATAAATTCCGCTGTACATATATAATAAATAAATAAATAAGCTTGCCAAATATTGTATTATATTAATTGTATGAGATATAATTATGATATAGCATTTTGTATTGTAATGCAAGCGTCTTTAAATGTTCCTACCTTCGTTCATAGCCCAAAGTACATATTTGATTAGTTATAAGTGACTATTTATTATGAATATCGTCAGTTGGTAAATTTCAATGTATAAGTCTGTTTAGAAAATTCTTATTATTTGCTAACTATAATATTACAATGTTTTATGTAAGATGTGATAGCTTTACTTAGTAGCAAGTTTTATTTAAAATACAAGTAAATGTAACATTTATAATAGTTTGTTGTTTTATTTTATCACCTTATTATTTGGCTTTTTTTCGTAGATGACACGAATGCATGAGTATTGCAAAGTTAGTGATATAGTAATATATAATTTAAAAAAATATTAGTGCAATTATCATAGATTAATATTAAATATAGCATGAATAGGGGCATGCATTTGAAATTAAAAAATAATTTAAATGTAGGAGAACTTGAAACTGTTTTGCAATTGTTATAGTTTTGTATGAGTAATGTACCATGAGTAAACTTCATTTTATAAACCTACGAGAAGATTAATTTAAAAATAAATACAAAAATAATCATTTGGCAAAAATAACATCATACATTTTACCTTTATTACAACATAGTATAAATATATAAGGTATCTACTTAAAATCTTATTTAGTATTAAAAATTACTTGCGTAATATATTTTATTTACAAAATCTATTCATAGGTTAAAAACTAATTATAAATTTCAGCCCAATTGGCAGGGTCATAGCCTGCCTCCTACAGCCAACATGCTGCCTCTAAGCGAAAGCCCTATACTGGAATTAACTGAACAAATGGAATCTATATAATTTAATTATAAAAAAACAAGGATGTTTTTATTTTAAAGCAAATTCGATGTCGCTAATAATTTTATATAGGAGATTTTTTTCAGAAATTTGAAAATATCTGTAAGAAATGAAAGTATAACTTATAATTTCGTTATATGTAACAGTTATACTCGTTTCGTTTTCAAGAAATGCTATAAAAACATAACATAAATTAAAATTGAAAGAACCAATTAATTATAAATTAATTTAAAAGGCGTTCATTTTCGATCCATTAGATTTAAATTTGCACATTCCAGGGTTAGGGTAACGGAGCTAGTGTGGATGAATGATGAATTTTCCGAGCAAATGATGCAAGAATGGGTTAGTTACGAGTAGGTTATCCTAAATATGTATTTGTTAATTAAATATTTATAGTGGTAAGCAATGCGACAATATGATGATAGGTTAAATTGTTAATCCTGATTGAAATATTTTTATTGTGATCTATGAAATCGTAATAGTCATCTGTTAGTCAATTCTTGATAAAATGTGAAGAAAACCAAGAGTGTTCTTGTTCTTTTTTATTTTACTGTCGTTTTTAAATGCACTTAAAATCAAATGTTTAATGTTGCAATAAAAAAATAGGCAACATTGAATTTCTAACTTGTAATAATTAACTACATGTGACTATTACGCATAGACGAGTCCCTGTACATAAACTACCTCTTAATAAATAATTTTCGTGAAACAAGACTGAATTCAGTGTCAATTCAGATCAGTGGCAACCCTACCATCAACGGGCTAACTAATAAGTTGGATTTGGTTATTCCATCAAATATTCCGTTATATTTACGATATTGTATCTCGTAGCTGTGTGTATTTCCTTAGACTATAACCATTTTATCCCATTTTAGACACTTTAAAACGATTAGACATATCAATTTGTATAGCAATAATAGATTTAATTTGCATTTATACTTGTTTATTTAGCAAAAAAAATTGTAGATTGCCATATTGTTTACACGTTTCATATTTACGAAGAGAAATCTTATACTTAATTACTGGAAATAAAAAGTAGTCATTGTAAAAGTAATTGCGGGATTTTAATCTTATCAAATTATACGCGTGGAATCAGTTCACAATATCACTTAATGATTTCACATAAGTTATACATAATATATATATATAGATATAATTCACGATAATATTGTAACCATTAAAGGTGTATGAAGCTTTATTGAACAATAACAATAACTTACATACGTAAGAAAAAAAAAACATTTTTAGTAGATTTCTAATAACATATTTAGACGGACGTAGCATAGGTGTTTGGAAGCTTTTACACGATAGTTATATTGCCACTGTATTATATTCCGTCATTATTATAATGTAATACCTTCATGTTAAACGCATTTATTTTTAGGTATCTAGAATTGTAGAACATTTTATATGATTTGGTGAGAGCATTGTAGAGGATTGAAGGCATATTACACTCCGCTTGTACCGTTCGATCGTTTAATACGTCCAGCGTAGAGGTAGCTAACGTACGTTTTCCAAATGGTATTTATATAATTTGGCCTCAGTAATTTGGATGGTGACAAGTAATGGAATTTGGAATAATAAAAAATGTTTTTTTTTATTATCAAAATTTGGTAGTCGAGTGTGATTTTCTGTAGTAAAACAAGGAGTAAGCTTGGGATTGTTAAATATGGATTTGGTCCGAACTATAATTTTTGTCAGTTTTCTCGAAAATTAACTTTTATAGAAGAATATCGTTCGCTTCTAAGCTCAATTATACGTAGAGGGTTGGATCTCAACTACTGCAACATATTGACATGAAAATACGTATACCAGACTCAAAAAAAGAAGAGTAATAGCAAGAGGCGCAGATATAAAACAAAACACAAATTTAATCATTGTCATCGAAAAGCGATCATTTAAAAAAATTTGTCCTATATTCTTATATTTAAGCAGACATTGTTCTTTTAATTTGGATTTCATTTTAAATATTAGGTATACTTTTTTATTGTTTTATTTATTGCCTGTACGGACGATATTTTCTATGGAAGAAAAGATCAGTTATAATACCTACACTTGTATATTTAAATTTTCAAAAGTACCTAGGTTGCATTCAAATATGTTTTTAGTGGTTTTTGTTAGCCGTTTCGGTTGTGATACTGCCATAAAAGATAATGATTGTTTATAACCTATAGAAAAAATCGAAATACAATACTACAATACATAATTATGTTCTTTTTTATATTTTTTCCCATACCTCTTAAATGAAAATAGAAATAATTGATAACGCCTTGTAGCAGGTGACGTCTATTTGAATTGAAAGCAATGCTTGTGGGTTTTAAAATGGCACTTAGTGGAGTTTAAAATATTACTAATAGTAAAAACCAATATTAAAAAATGAGGCCAGTCATGGCGCAGGAGCACAAGGGGGTGACTGTAAACGTGACGACTAAATATCAATAAAATTTTAATATTTATGGCATTGACGAGGTAATTTGTACTTAACTGACACTTTGGAAAGCCATATCTAATATCTATACAATGGTTTCAATTAAAATAATCCCCATCAGAATTGTTTTTAAGCTAGCTGTGACCTGAGTGAAATAGACTAAATCAGCTTAACCAATTTTCCTTTTACATAATATAACAAAATATATTTGTAAATAAATAACAATGCTAAACAATAACTATTATCTAAGTTTAAATTACAGTGTCCGTCATTGCTATCTATTGAAAGAAATATATTTTTTATCATTATTATCATGCGAGTTATTTAAAGCCATCGCAAGTCACTTTTTTTGTTGGAAGTGCGTGTTTATAAAAATGGCCGCCAAAGTAACGGATTTAATTAAAAATATCGAACGTTTAACATATTCATACGAAATAACACCGGGTGTAAATGAAGTTGAACTAGATAATTTACAATTTGAGCCTTCATTTTTCTCTATAACATGGCACTCGCACCAACATCAGTGTAAAAATTTTGAAATACCACCTTTAAGGTTAGCAAATTATTTAAGAATCAAAAAGAAACATGTTTTACTGCATATTACTTGTACGAGTTTGAGAAAAGATTTTCTACACGATTTATTAATGGAACTGAAACAATTAGACATCTGTAACTTATTTATTATAACTGGAGGTTAGTAAAATTTTCGTCATATTTTTTAAAAATTATTATATTATAATTAATATAATTGCAACATTAATGAGGCCTTTGTTAATGTTTGTGAGAATTTATTTTGCAGAAAACTTCATTCCCAGCGAATCGGACTTTAAGAATAGTACAGAATTAATAGCTTATATACGACATCGTTTTGGAAATTACTTTTGTATTGGTGCAGCTGGATTTCCTGGTGATGACGAAAAATTGTTGCTTCTTAAAGAAAAAGTTGATGCAGGAGTTGACTTTTTAATAACGCAGGCATTTTTTGACGACAGTATTTACAAAATATTTACTGAGCAATGTAAAGCTATGAATATTCACATACCTATCATACCTGGTATTTTTCCGTTTGATTCCGCCAAAGAATTACAAGTAATTTTAAATTTGTGTAAAATCCACTTTACATCAGATTTAACTGATTTAATACATTTCACACCAGGAAATGAAATTATTTTAAATTTAATTGAAAATCTTGAAGTTAAAAATGACGTAAAACATTTCCATTTTTTTACTTTGAATAAATTTCAAAGAACAATAAAAGTTATTAAACAGATAGATTGTTAATAATACATATGCTATAAGTTTAAAATATAATCGAGTAATAAAAATATACAATTTGAATTACAAATGTGGTTTTATTTCATAATTTCTGTTAATTACATATAAAAGTTTTTGTTAGCCTAGGCTTCATTTGAGTTCTGCTACCCAACACATCCTTTCTCGACATATTCACTCAATAAAATCAAGTAAATAAAAATAAATAGGTAATGATTTTAAGAAAAGAACGTATTATTCAATTTTACTTAAACTTGACAGAACAATATTGATAGTACGGGTTTGCCTTATTGAGTATAATTTATCGATTGATTGATTTCTCGATATATGGCGTTTCGAGCGTGCCAGTTGAGCACAATTCATTTCGCCAATGTCACGTTGTATGGAAAACACACGAAGGAAATTGACCGGTAATAAAAAAGATAAATATA
>DWNA01003471.1:0-10031 GCA_018249835.1 Heliconius besckei
CTATTGTATATACAGCCAGATGTCCTACTATGCAACAATGAAATCTTTATTATTATTGTTGTTAACTTCACTCTGTAGGTAGGCAGAGGGAGCCTCCCTCTGCCTACCTACAAAGTAACTACTACAACTACTACAATCAATAAAAAAAATAAGTTATATCTTATAATAATATTTGTAAAATGTAAATTTTAATATTTATAATTAATACTTACATTGGATTAGAATCAACTAGTTCTTTAATAGGTTTAATATAATTTGCAATTTTGCTTAAGTTGTTGCCTGAAATTATAAGAAAAACATTATTTCATTCCATATTACCCTTATTAGTATAACAAATATGTACAAAAGATGTAAATAAAATAAAATAAACTATTAAATTAATAATTAAAATAAAATAAATAATTAATGTTTATAATTCCATTTCTACTCTCTGGTGTCAAGGCAAAAGCAAGGCCTTGAGTGCCTGCCACGCTTTGCTCTGAAATGCCTCCAGAATTTGGCAGAAAGTGGGGAACGGAGTGTCTTAACACTGGGTTCCCTCTGTCTACCCTTCTGTGTGCAGGATACAGCTGGGGGAAGCTGCTTTTATTTTTTTGTAAATAAATACCCTCAAAAATACAATACAATACAATATACTTTATTGCAAAATAAACCTAATAAACCATCCAAGCAAAACTTTGAACTTCTTGCTTATCTTAAATATCTTAATCTAGTTTAAACCTATAAATAAATTTTCTAATATAATGATATATATACCTGCATACTTTAGTTGTTCATCTCTGTAAACAGTCATAGTTCTTAATGTAGGGCAAATGGATTCACTTAAATAAAAAGCGCACTCCTTTTCTTGGCCGTCAGCTAAGCATTCTTCTGCTAAAAGTTTCCTACCATCTAATAATATAAAAATATACTTTATGACTGCTTTTATTACGATAAAAATATAAAAGTTAAAATTAATTTTATATACTTACTTTCATAGTTAAGTCCACTTGGCGTGTGTGGTATATCTTTGGCAAATTTATTCAACATATTCTTATATACTGGTTTAGTATAGTCTATTTCATTTGTAAATACGTCAAAATCTTCCATATTTACTTGATTTTTAGATTAATTAAAAGACTTATGTTTAAAGAATTAACATTTCATTATATTAAAGAGGTAAACGGTTATACAAATTTGAATTTAGACATAATATATTTGACAGTTTTAATAAAAGTGAAAGCAATTTTAAGCCCTATATATAAAACGATAAAGCTTAGAATAGTCATATAAGTATAACTGTCAGTTCGGAAACAGATAAAGTAAAATACTTATTGAAAAATTCTAAATAATATTTTTATTTCATCAAATATTATTATTTTTAGTATTGTTTATAAATATAAATAATTTCAATTACTCTTATTACAATTTATTTTAATATTTAATAGGTGAGACATTTTAATAACTTTTAACAACGAAGGTATGTATAAATTGTTATTTTGTGTTGGAAGCTAAGAGTTATAGTGCTAAATAATTTTAATTTTCACTTTCTTGATCATTTTATAAAGGGATATATTAACGTTTTCCGAGTAGAATTGAACTACAACCATAATTACAATGAAACACATTCCATCTACTCCATAATTGTATTAAATGATGATCATTAAATAGTAAAAGAAATACAATATCCGTTAGATCTAATTATCACATAAATGTATCATATCTTCTTCTTGAATTGTAACGCCGCTAATGAACGACAAAGAAAAACGTTATGATAATAACATTCCTACATTATGCAAGTCGCATGCTAATGGACACTGCAAGTGTAACAATACTTTCACAAAGACAGCCTTTTGTTTTAAATATATATAAATATTAATATAATTTTAAATCGTGCCGCCATTATAATTAGTTTATGTAAATAGATAGTTCTTTATTTTTATTGCTATGTGAAAGCTTTTTAAAAATAAATTTAACGAAAACATTTTTGTATTTGACCTAACTATATGTAGAAGCGTTTAAAATCAAAATCATAAGCAAAACTATAATAAGTTAAATTATAATAAGTTTATTTATTGAACAAATGTTAACATTAATAAAGTATTTATTTGGGAGTTTATTATTATTTTTCCTTTCAATAAATGTGTTATAAACAATCTGTTATAGGAAATCCTAAAAACAAAATCCTTGACAAATCCAGACTTTAACTTTTTAACTAATAACTATCTTTCATCGCGTACATTTACAGTATTAAGTATAAAACCTAGTAATAATCGGATTGAAACCTGTTAGTGTTAGAAGGCCTCTAATATCCAGTTACATAATAAAATTAATGACTAAGTTGATATTCTAATAGGACTAGATGAAATTTTAGCCGCGACGTGACGTTATTACTGTGTTAATTAGATTAATTATAAAACATATTTTAATTTCAATTTATTAATTAAGTTGTTAAACTGCATTTTTTTAATTAATATAAGTTAAAAAGGTGTTAAGAATAAAATAAGAAAAATGTTTAAAACTTTTTTTTATTAATAATAAACATAAACAATGTGCAAATTAATAAATTGCTAATTTGCTACATTTTTTGTTATCGCCAAACGCTTGGCTTTTACATACAAGTGTAACTTTCAAAGTTTTAGTTAATTTAACAGAAGTTCGCACTTAATCTTAAAGATACTAAAAATGCTTCTTACAATTTAAAAATACTAGTGGCACAGAAAAAAATATATATTTTGCGATATACAAAATGTTTGCAAAAAATCTTTCAAAATTGTGCAGCATTACACAAAATAAAATAAAAATTCATTAAGTTTTGTAAAAAAATGGACGCCAAAATTTTATTTTCTTACACTTCATAGTATATATAAAAAAAGACTTGTTTATTTCATATATTCCCTATCAGGGAACATTCTGGATGAAGGCAATACTGATGAGTAATACATAATAAAAAAAAGCTACCAAGCTAATAAATATAAGCAACTAGTAAACCAAGCGTAGTGCTATATCACTTAAATAACGTATTTATTTAGTTTTAACACAAAAATAAACTATTCGAAACATTTCAACATGCTTAGAGACATACACCTTCAATGAAGCTAACTCACGTCGACTTTGTATCGTAGGCGACAATTTTTGTTTCGTAAAAATCTACTGCCAACGAGAATATTTATAAATATATCTCGTTTAAATTTAAAATTTACCTAAACACGTATAAAATCTACACGTCCAAGTTAGTAAAGGCATTCGTCGGATATGACTCGAAGGCACAAAATTATTTTAAAAAACATCACCCTCTCCAGGGCAGTCGGGTAAAAACAATACACGTGTACTCCACTATAGTACAAAACATGTTAATTTACTCGATATACCTAAAATAAGTTATTTTTCCAAGCACCACCTCTCTTTATATATCTTCGACTAAACCTAAGTAAATAATTAAATACTAGAAATACATCTAAGTGTTCCAGTTAAATATTTGAACAATAAAAACTTTTATTGTATAACTATTATTGCCATTTTTTGATATAGTGTTAGAGTAGCAAGAGCTACCGACAACAAAAAAAGAATGATAAATATATTCGCTATCAACGTCCGACCGTATCTCTTGGGTGAAGAGATTACGCGGAACAAATCTTAGTTATCTTATTTACAATGCAAAACAGATCGAGAAAAAATCAAGGCCAAAATCTATCACATTAGTTTGGGATATAATATATCGGCAATAGCCAAATAAATATATAATATATAAACAAGTGATAATGGATACGAGTACCAGATTCAATTCCGAGGAAGGAATCTTGTATAACTATAATAGTATTATGCGAATAACCGTCGTCTCCGCTGAATGAGCACGTGGGGGCGCTCGGCTCCAAAGCATGTCCTCTACATAATTAATTCATCTCGAACAAATACACCGCTATCGGCGGCAACTAGACCACAAACCCATAAGATTCTACGAGTTAAAACTTAAATCCTATATAAAACAACGTAATTGATCACATACGGGAGTAATTTCAAAATAAAACTGTGGCACTCAGAAAAATGGAAGTACGTTTTCGGCTGAGCGTCATCAGGACATGTTGATACCTACCCTCTTGCTGAGGGGGGACGCGTCGAGGATCCTCTCGTTCAACTTGTCCTCCTCACGGAAGTGGATCCTCGTGATGACGATGTCGCCCGTGCTCAGTGTCTGGGAACCGACCTCTGACTTCTTGATCTCGTTTACTGCGTCGTTGCACTTGACGTTGTCGTAACCAGAGTGACATTTGCAGCAACAATTCTTTCTGTCTGGTTCACCGATGTTCAAAATTTGACTTAAATTTGACCAATCTTTGTTTTTGAGTAATGGCAATGTTTGCTCCATTGTCTGTGAGAATTTGTCTTCTAATTCACCACTAAGAGGGGCGACAGCGGAGAGAATTGCCTCTAAACGGTTAATTTTTTCAACTTTATCCATATTTGTGTCAGAAAGGATCTCATCCATCATTTGCATGGACTCTGTGAGGCTTGGCGGCTGTGTTGAATGCGGGGATGATATTGAGTCTGAGGGATTTGATTCTAAACTTGCCATTTCATTCTCTTTTTCGTCATCATCACTGTCACTATCCTTGTCTTGACCCATGGCCTCCAGCTTCTCCAGTTTTTTAGAGATTTTGTGACAACCTTTCAATTTTTCTTTTTCTTCTTCAGTGAGCTCCAAATATCGAAGTAATCTTATTTCTCTATTACTTAAAACAATATTTTTTGTGGTTTCAGCTAGTTTCTGTTTTAATTCACCTACTTCTGTATTTATTTTTCTTTGACGTTTTCTTAGTTTCACTTCAGTTGGCTGAATATGCATAAAGACCTGTTCATTTGACAATTCCTCAAATAACTGTTGATTTTCAGGCTTTATGTTACTTGACATATATGCATATATTGCAGGGTTTACAAGGGAAAGCACATCAGAAGCAGAATAAATAATCATGTCTTTAGTCAAAGGTCTTCGGGCCCAGTACCGCTGGTCTCTTCTATAAACATTTTTCAATTGTTCCTTCATAGGATTCATCGGAGCATTATACAGCTCACAGAGTGCATTAAGACTAAGATTCTTAACTTTGTATACTGGAACACACTGCTGCTGCAGCTGCAACACTGCATGTGCTGCTTGAGTATCAAAAACATTTTTCAATGTGATTTCAAATTGGTTGTGTAAATTCACCGAGTCATTCCGACAGTCATGAATAATTTTAATAACACTTTCACTTTCTAATAGATCCTTAAGTTTACCCTCCATAACCATGCCCGGACAGGTCATAATATCAAAAATATATACTTCACCGTTCATTGTGGCAATTTGACATAAAGTTAAAACTCCTTTTAAGCCCAAGTTAATTCCTTCACAGTCAAAAGAAATTATACTTTTAGTGGTGCGTTTAGTGTTCATGATGCTGTCAATTAGTGTTGAACACTCCCTAACACTTGCTATGACTACGACACTCTGTAAAACTTTTTGCCGCCAAGCCTCTCCCATCATATTGTTCCTTAAACTAGCCATTCCATTTGTTTCTTCAGCAGAGCGAGCATTTAAGTGATTATTTACTCTGTCTCTTACCATATTTTCTGCTAAATTTTTTATTACAATTGAGTTGATTCTTTGTTTAAGTGTTTGATTGGCTATATTGGCTTGAATACTACGAGGTGACTCTACTGGGCTAAGTATTCTGTTTGCCGGGCTCTTGATGCCATCTGATGGGGTAGGGCTTGCAGGGACTGGTGGGGGCACAGGGGATAATGGCTTCTCCTCTATCACTTGCTTTGGTGGCTCAGTCTTTACTTTTGTCTTTGCATTTAGATACATTACAGGTATTTTTGGTTTACTTATTAATGTGACAAGGTTTGATTGTACGTGGAAGCTGTCTGAGAATATTTTCAAAAATGCACTCAAATCTGCTGGCGTTTTAAACATTTGATACCAGTATTCCTGTGGGAAGCGTGACACTATTAAGTGGAATAATTGGTCTACCATAACAGGGCCCTTGGCTTCAATACACTGTGCAACATAATCTAACAATTGCTGAGCAGTGTCTGTATTAATATTAGCAACAGGCAAATTATGAAAATGCTCTGAGTTGCCATGTGCATTATCACGTCTATGATTCTCACTGACTAGAACAACGTTATCCTCGATGATCTGGAAGGTGTCGGGATGCTTCAAGAGGAAGTCTTTGAATTCCTTGATGCGCTGCCCGGAGATGTGACGCACCTGCGGGGAGGCCTGGCTGCGATGTCCCAGAAGGCTCTTTATCGGCACCTCCGTCCCCTCGCCGTACTGGATCATTTTACCAGCGAAGTAATCCTTTGCCTCTTCGATGTAGTCGTTGTTTGAGGAGGCGCCAGCGCCACTCGGGTGCCTTTGAAACGTGTTGATATCAACATAGTCCCCGTCTATGTTGAACAACGCCGGATACTGGGCCAAGAACTTCTTGAGGCCCGACTGCGATCCGCCGGCGATCTGGCGCATCTCCTTAGTGAAACCCTTGGCACCAAACTGGCAGGAAAGATCGTGCAACGTTCTCGGCTCGCCTTTATCGAGCAGGCGCTCCACGAAGAACAACAGAGTGAGATTTCTAGCGAGCTCATATTCCATTGATTCCATATCCCAGCAGTTGGTGCCAATTTGGTGTCTTACACTAAAATTTTTCTACGTATATGTGTCACCCACAACACCATGAAATTCTTTAATTCTGATGCAAGCAAAGACAATAGACCAAAGTGACGTGCTATAGAGTGCTGCTAGCAGTAATAAACAAATTACCACTCTACAAATGTAAATAATATTATATTTTTACTCATAAACTGATAAATGCCACGATTGATTTAAATTAAAAGCGTATGCAATCCAACTAAGCATATTTTATCATATATATTTTTTTATATAAATAATTTGCTTACCAAACTATAATAATTATAAAGGTTTTATAAATTGTTATTTTACAACAATTATAAATAAATTCAGAAAAAATAAATATAATTAAAATAATAATTTCATTTCACTTTTCAATATTTAATTTACTAAACTTAAATTATTTTTATAAAGATTTTGCTTCAAAATGGCATACTGCCGACATTTTAAAGACTAACGGTTAAATATTATAAGATTATTTCATTTATTCTATACCAGTTTTAATTGAGAATGTGGGTAGATTTCTCTTACCCATATCCATAATTCGAGTCATTTTCTGGCAACAACTGATAGTCATAGACATCTGTAACAACTGTAAAAAGTAAATAGGAAGGACCTACACATATTAATCGAATATTTATTTATGCTAATACATGTATGACGACTTAAAGTTATTTCTACAAGGTTATTCATGTTATACTAATTATGTATTCAAATAAGCTCAATTCTTATGTTAATTAGGTCAATTTTATTCACGAAATTGTAAAAATTTCAAATGTTACAGTTGAAATTACTTTAGAAAGTAGCTGTAGTAAACTGTAAATCCTGTTATTTTTAAATGTAATGTTTCTATATGGTAATATTTTCAAGTAATGTCAATGTCAAATCTGTAGTTTTGTTTGTCGTCTGAAGTTTTCAATTTGTTTCTGTCTATAAGTGGGTGTATATTATAAATTAATTAAATATTTCTTGCAATTCCTTAACCTAAAATCGGTAGAAATAGTAAAAATAGCTTTAAAAGCAATATCTTTACACACATATAATAATAATTACCGGAAACCATTGACATAATGGTAAGTAGTAAATGTAGAAGTTAGTTGTTAAGTTCAATTTGTACATTAATTATCTAATATTTTATTAAACTCCTAATATTAATATGACACTAACTTTAATTATACGTAAACAATGACTAACAAATCATTCTGAACCTTAAATTTGCATATCAAATACCTGCAGTTTATTGTTGATATACTACTTATATAAATTTTCAGCTGGTATTAGTACTTGGAGATCTTCACATTCCGCATCGCTGTAGCAGTTTACCTCCAAAATTTAAGAAGCTCTTATTACCTGGCCGGATACAGCACATACTGTGTACAGGAAATTTATGTACAAAAGAATCTTATGATTATTTAAAAACTTTGGCCAGTGATGTACATGTTGTAAGGGGTGATTTTGATGATGTGAGTACATGTATATAGGTACCAATATTTAATTGTCAAGAAAGTAGGAATATAATCACTACAGACTCATGGTCTGTACTTTTTAAATTTTTCCTAAAATTATGACTTATAAATTTAGTTTCTTATTTATCTGCTTCATAATGAAGAGAGTATGGTAACTTATTCTAGTTGTAGCAAAAAGTGACTATGGGGTACAGTTTCACATTAACTTCATTCATTGCCACCAGGTCTTACTTTAGAGCAGTGGTTTCCAACCAGTGGCCAAACCTAAAAGTAGTCCACAAAATCCTCAAAATGGTCCATAAACAATTTAAATTTTTGTGTGGTGAGGAGTTCGACACAATTCATTCAAATTCAAAACATTCTTTATTCAAATAGACTGTTTTAAGCACTTTCTAATTGTTGAATGAACATTTAAGCAAAAAGCTACCACAGGTTCGGAAGGCAGTTCTGCTGAGAAGAGCCGGCAAGAAACTCTATTAAACTCATTATCACAGTTTATATTGATTATACTTACAGAATGGTCCCTACAAGCAATATTGATATAAAAGTGGTTCTTGAGCAAGAAAATTTTAGGGACCCCTACTTTAGAGTGATGAAAAATCTCTAGCTCTAGTACAGAGGTGGTTAAATGTGGATATATTAGTACCAGGAGAATTAATAATTTTCATTTCCTTGCTTTGATCACATACAAAACAGCATTAAGGCGGCAGCTTGTGTGAGGGAAAGAATTAGGTTATATCTTTACATCTCTTCTACAGAATTCAACATACCCGGAACAAAAAGTAATAACTGTAGGTCAATTCCGTATTGGCCTCACCCATGGTCACCAGGTTGTGCCCTGGGGTGATGAAGAGTCCCTGGCTCTAATCCAGAGGCAGTTGGATGTAGATATATTAATATCTGGTCACACACATAGGTTTGAAGCATATGAACATGAGAATAAGTTTTACATCAACCCTGGGTCTGCTACAGGAGCGTATAGCCCTTTATATAGGTGAGATCTTTTTCTTTTGCTTTTTTAGGTTTGGGATATACACACAAATTAAAATTTTGTAAGTAATCTTAGTCTTGATTTGATATTGTCACAAAAAAAAAACATAATTCAATTACTTTAAAGTTCCCATAATGAAATTATATGTGACAGTGTCTGACTAAAAATGATATGGTTGTGGTTTTGGTGTTCACTTCTTGAAAAATTTCGTCGAATTCTCGAGGTATTGTTTGTTAAGTGGCGTAAGTCAACACCACATTTTGTGTGAAAAATTCAAATATTAAATATTTAATTTAAATGTGTGGAAATCAAACCCAATCAATGCTGTTGTGGAGCTTGGGCATAAAAATATGATTAAAAGAAATGGTTATGGCTCTGATTCCCACTCTGACAATCACATATTTAACGAGGCAAAGCATGGAGATGTTAGTGGGTAGAGTCCTCTCACACTAGGTTTCCTGCTTACTTCTGCCTACCCTACAATTTTTTAGATAACAAAGTAAAAGAAAGTCTAATAACTTATTTTGAATTTTTCAGAAACACAACACCTTCATTTGTTCTAATGGATATCCAAAGTTCAACAGTTGTCACTTATGTTTATAAATTACTTGGTGATGAAGTTAAAGTTGAGAGAATCGAATATAAAAAGGCTTAGAAAAAAATATATACCTAAATACTATTTGAATAAGTGTATGTTGCGAGTTTTCAAGTTACATGAATGAAGCCATTTTAAGCCTTTTTTTGTTTCTTCTTAAGAAATACTTTAAAAAAATATTGTATATGTTTATTTAAATATTATTTACGCAATATACTAAGTAAGTAATTAAGAATTGTCAGTTTTTTTTAAATGAAATACTAAATACATACACAGTATCTTTTGTAAAGTTTCTAAAATTATAAAAATATTTGTCAGTTGTTAAGACCCCTT
>DWNA01003472.1:0-10031 GCA_018249835.1 Heliconius besckei
AATAACATAGGTGGTGTTACAACAATCTACATGAGAGCTCTAAGTAACGTAGAGTCGTTTTGCTGCGAGCGCGGCGCCTGGATCCGCGGAGTCGCAACGCTGCCGACCCCTCTCTCAGGCCATGGGGCTGTCACTCTGCCACCCGCCTCCCTCATGTGAAATAATGGAAACCTAATATTTTTGGTGTTTTATCTAAATTATGCCTTATATTACTAAAGAATACTTTTTTATATGTTTTTTTTTTTTTGTAAATGTTGAAAAGTTGTTTTTTACATGTTTGTTGTAGAAATTGCTTGTGAATTACTATTTATAACTTATCTATTATTTGTAATTTTTGTTAAATCAAAAATATATTTTACATTGTTGTTGTATATTTGTTGTATATTTTTGTTTTTATTGATTTATTGTCTTGTGATCATTGTGCTCTAATACTTCACATAATTTTAATTGTTCAAATTATTTTAAGAATATGCCTCGAGGCCGTCGTGGTGCAGGGCCGTGCAATATTCGGCGGAATGTAATATGTTTCGAAGATTTCGTTACTCTGGTAACGGGGCAATGTGCGGCGTTGAATTCCGCCAATCAACAAGAAATCATCGCAATCTCTGAAGAATTCTACGGAAATTGCAGAAGAAAAGTGTCTTAAGATTACGGTCCCAAGTTCCCTCTACCTAACATGCTATTTGCGGGTTACAACATGAAACTATAAAAAAGAAAGTTTGTCTCAGGTTTTGTAAACATGTTTATTTAGTAGGAATATTTATTATATACAACTATTTATTTATAGAAACAACCGCAACTTTCTTATGTATGTACAGTTTATATGTCAAGATTCAATTTTGGCTCATTTCCATTAATATTTTGCTAGAAATCGATTGCAATTCAGTTATAAAAATAATTGTATTAAAATAAAACTTAAAATTATTATTCTTTATTACTCATAAAACTTTGTGTAACGACAAATAATTTCAATAAAAGAATTTAATATTAATTAGAAATTTAATGAAATTCTATTAAATATACTTAAAACTAATATCACATTATATATTTAAATTAATTAATAGTTCATTAATCCCAGACTTCTCTGCATATTCCAAGGACGTCTCTTTTGTACCCATCTTGGCAAGGTTCGTAGGATTTGAAAAATGATTCACTGTTTATTGGGACGAACCTGGTGGGTTTCAAGTATAAGATGCCCTAAAAAGAAAGAAGATTATTGTTGTTACAATACTAACATAATAAACTAAGCAATTTAGTCGAGATCGTCGTGGTATAGTGGAAGCGTGGTAGCGTTCATACAGTTTCAGGCTATATTCCACATTCAGCAGAGTAGCCAGAGGGAACCTTCCGTCGTATTTTTCGAGGCATTGCGTATTTAATAACGGAACCCAAGTTCGGACTTTTGCCTTGGTGGCATACCGTAGAAGTAAAAATATTAAGGAATAATAATACATTCCCTCCAGTGGGGATCGCACCCAGAACCGACGAGTTGCAGTCACACTGTGTCCCAGCGCCACGACGGCCTCATACATCGTAATTACCCAATGCATTGTTTACATACGAGTATATGTTTACTTCACCAAGAAAAATAGTATTAAATGAATACAAATTATTTACTTACCACTGGGTCTTCGTCAATATTTAGATCTTCAAATATAATTTTGTTTTCTATTTTGCTCCCAGGATGTATGTGCCTGGCTTGACATATACTAACGAGGCCGACAAAGGCTAACAACACTAGTAGCTTCATATTAACTTCGTTTGGTCTTCTTGCTTTCAATGCAGTAATCTGTTAACTGATATGAACGAGGATGTGCGGTTTTAATATATGAAAACCTTATCAACAACGCATGTTGTCTACGTCATTAGGTGTACGTTTACTGGGCGACGCCAAACAGACTCTTGGTATAAATCTCAGAACGTTACTCATTTTATGACGCACTACTGAAGGACAGACTGCGGTTCCATATTAGTGAATCATCTGGGTTTGTGTTTGACTTTCCACAAACATGAATGAACATCTTAAGTTTGAAAAAGAAGAGGTTAAATACAATAAATGATGTAATTAACAGAGGTGAACTTTAAGCATAATTTACTATTGTAAATAGATAGATAACTATCTTTTTATCAAATGGAATATAGGATAAAAAAAAATGATAAGGTTAAATAGATATGTATCTATTTCGCTTCGTAACAACAATATTGATTTCTACATAAAATATAAGATTTGAATTCGATTCCTTGAATTTATCTTTTATTTTAAATATTGTACAATTAAAATCATTATACTTATTATTTAAGAGGTACTACACTAATCGTTTAATTATATGTATATTAATTTAATTGATTTAATCTATACGTATAAATAAAAATATCCTCTTAGGATCCTTAGAAATAAATTCCCAAATGATTTAAATTCCGATGTGTTAAGTGCATAATAGTATATTCACTTACTATACTAAAATAATTAATAAATATTCCGTAAATACACTTAAATATATTCGTATAATTCAAGCAAGGGAAGCCTCGCGGAAGCCAGTACTAAATCATATTAGGAACGTATCTTTAAACACCTTAGCTCTAAAAGTAAACGAAATCAAATTTTCACTATAAATAATCATAATATATATTAATTAAAGTACCGACATATATAATATACATATCATATAGATATTATCTTCGCATGAGCACTTTACATAATCTCAAATAAATCGCTTCGTACAAAACAAACACGTTTTACAATCAATTCTTGATAATCTCCAAACAAACAATATAATGTTTATTTCTTAGGACAACTACCTTACTATTGCGTCGAAAAAAAATTGTAATCGCATTCATATACTGCCGTTTATTCTGCTATTTGTTTTTAACATTTTAAAGTTTTATTCCCCACTTAAAAAAGAAAAAAATACGTAAAACATGTTTGACAATAATAGGTTAAAAGGAAGTATGCTGATAAAATATAGGTAGATAGGTTCAGCGGGAAGCTAAAAAAAGACATGTTATCTCTAAATCCCATTGGAGGGGTACTATCTTTACATTTTCAAGATTAAAATGGCTAAAATAACAAAACTATAATATTTTATAGGTTTATTTAAACAGATTTCAAACGTTCTTCTTATTCAATATTCGACTTATTTATTTATGTTATGTTAATTATGTTTCGCCGTAATATTGCCATTGATCATCGATGTGAAATGATGTTTTATGACGCATTATACACTGTAGATTACTTCCCAATACCTCCCCGGGCGGGCAGCTGTCGTTTTCTAAATAAATAATTCAATTTTATATATTATTTTGTTATATATACCTAAAATCTGCTGCACACAGCTGAGTAGGCAGAGGGAACCTCGTGTTCAGACACTCCGTTCCCCATTATCTGCCGAATTCTGGAGGATTTGCGTGTTGAGTGGCATAACTCAACGCCGTGCTTTGCCTCGACACCATAGCGAATAAATAGAAATATAAACGTAAATAAATATTTCATTCCTCGAGTGGGGATCGAACCTACAACCGTCGCGTTACAGTCACACCCTTGTGCCGCTGCGCCATTACAACTTGATTTATAAAAACAAAATATGTATCAAGGTATATTATATTATAATTTATTTGTAATCGTTTCCTAGAATGCTTATATTTTATTAGAATGGTGGTTCGATTCGAATCTGAGTCGCTTTGTAGGAATTAGCTGACACGGGAAATGATGTAATAATAACAAGTACTCGAAAAGTGAATAAACTACAAGTAAATATATTTTTTAAGGCAAAGGAAACGATTGAATGAAACACTTCAATGTTGATGAAACACTATTCTTTATTACATATCTAAATGTAAAAAAAACCAAAAAGTTTTAATTAATTTTATTGGCAAATACTGGCAATTTACGATATTACTTTATTTACAAAATTATGTATTTATTTGCTTATCTACTGGCCCTACTTCACGGTTGTAGTTTACCAAATCTCTATAAAATATTCTAGGAGCACATCCAAGCATTATTGGTAGAGCACAATCAGGTGAACCATATGGCAAGTAGGCTCTCTCGTAAATTAACGGCTGGTGGTTATTCTTAAAAAATGGTACAGGCATAGTCGGTAATATATTCTTCATAATAGAGTCGCTTTCGAGCTGTTCCCAGAAGTCACCATTTGAACGGAGGACCCTTGGAGAACGAACATTAGACACTTCATAATTTGGCACAATATCTTGAGGTAATAAGGAGTAATAATACTTCAAATACACAGGTGGTATATACCTTACTGGGTATGGTTGGAACGATGTTAACAATTCAGGATAAACGTATGGATATGATAACTTATTGTAATTTCTTACAACACTATTATCCGGTATTTTTGGAGCTGGTGGGGTAAATGGATCTCTATTAACGTCATAATAATTATATCCTGGATTATAAGCATATTGATAAACTAGATCTTTATTTGCTATATTGGTCAATGGTGGCTGCAATGCTGGAGACAATCCATCGATGTTGTTTGAGGACGTGAGATCTTTCCAGCTCTTATTTTCGGATACGGGGCATAGCTCAGGCGATGATTTTTTCAGATTTTCCGGTTCATCGGCTTCATTTGTATTATCTGTTTCTATTGAGAATGCTTCAATTATATTAATTTTGGGTCTTTCCAAAAGATCAGCTGATGAAGAATATATTAAATAATGAAGAATTATATAAAAATAAAGCACTTTTTGTATGACAAAGTAACAATGGTTCATCGTGTACAATTTCGTAGGCACGACTACTTTTAATGCTGAAATTTATCATTACTAAGTAAATGTTAAAATCTACTCACTACGGTCATATTTCATATTGAAACATATGTGTCATATTACTAATACTTGCATACGCTATGAAAATATATTGTCACTAGTAGAAATAAAAAGAAAGTACTAAATAATACATTTTATTAGACTGAAATATTGAGAGATAGAGACTGAAATATAGATGAAATATTTATTTTTTCATTTCCTCGCCCTGGTAACGAGGCAAAGCACGGCGTTGAGTTTCGCCACTCAACACTCTGTGCCTCCAGGATTCGGTCAAAAGTGGGGAACGGAAGTGGCTTAACACTATGTACCCAAGCTCCCTCCGCCCACCATGTTATGTGCGTCATTCAGCGTAAAGCTAAAAATATAAACTATTTAATGATAAGCAAAGATTTAAAAGAGGCCCGTCGTGCGCAGGGGCAGAAGTGTGTTTGTAAACGTCACTGGTTGTGGGTTCGATCCCCACTCGAGGAAATGAAATATTAATTTAAATGTATATTTCCATCTGTCTGTCTTTGTCTCCGTCTTCATTTATTCGCGTGTCGAGGCAAAGCGCGGCGTTGAGTTCCGCCTCTCAACACCCAATGCCTACCCTGCTGTGTGCGGGATACAGCATGAAACTGATTATTTTTTTTCAGAGATTAAAAAAACAAAATGTGCACAATAAAATCACAATATTAAATTCACATCTTCACTTTATTTTCGATTTTTGTGATGCAATTAGTACTAAGCCTTAAATAATAATTACAAAGTCCGTTATCTATATACTCATATCAAACATTATTTAAAAGTCTGTTTGTTGTAAAATAATATTAATGTTTATTTAAAATAATTTCGGATTTATGGTTGAATGGCGTTCTTTGTATTTTAACTGGTGTCTCATCTATGTTCTTAGCGTCCCGTTTCATGTAGTACATAATATCGTCGTCCGATCTGAACGCCGGGAAGGACGGATGAGTCTTTGCTAGGCTTCCCGACACCACTGATGGAGAGCAACTTAACATTAGCGGTATGCCACATCCTGTGTTTGCAGTTGGAAAGACTCCAACAGCCCCAGGACTCAGACCAGCTATTGGTAAACTACTTCCAAAAGCGGTTCTAGACGTACCGTGATGATGACCCCACTGTACCCCATTGTCTCTCATGTTCATTTGATTACTTGGTTGCATGGAGCTATCTAACTCAGACATGCTATTCTCTCTCATTGAGTGCATGTGATCTTGGTTTCTAGATGATAGTGGTGATAGATTGTGATTGGTGTCTGAAGCCAACTGATTAACCCTGTTCATATATCCATGTCCGTGCTGCTGCATATAGGGTCTATAGCGATTGTTTTCAAATTCGGGTACATTCGGGTATAATTGAGTGAAGTGTTTCTTTTCTTCCATATACTCCATTGGTGGCATGTCATAAAACTGATGATTATTATTATAATTGTATTGCTGCCCTGTATATCTACCTTCATTCATTCGCATATTTGTCTGTTCTTTTGTCATCTGATCTTCATTATAGCGTCCGGCTCCTGTTGATGGTTTTAAAAATGAATTTCCATTTGGCATTAAGTTTGTAGCACTTTTGAAACCAAGTGACGAGTCGCCATCCATTAGTTTTCTGTCTTCTGACCATCGGCCAGTTGGCGCTACTTGTAAATTACGATTTTGACTCAAATACTCCTCCATATTCGATTCTTCAGTCATTCTTACGCCTTGTTTTCCATTAAACAACCTTTGGTTAATATCTAAGCCGTTATTGTTAGGAGGCGTTAACAATTTTTTATCATCATGGATATTAGAAGCAGATTTAAACTCTTGAGGTAAGCCATCACCCTGCTCTTTCATCGTAACAAATGGCGGTCGGTGCATCGGTTTTTGCATAAAATGTGATTCATGTTGATCGACGTTTTTAGCTGATTCACGCTCCATGCCAAAATTTCCAGTATTACTTATGCTAAATAAATCTTTATTAACATGAACGTGCTGGTCGCTAGGATTATTTTTGATACCTAGAAATGATTCTATATTAGTATCAGTTGCTACTTTAAATTTTGAATCGATATTATCTGAGTTTGGAATTAAATGAGTCAAATCAAGAATTTTAGAATCATATAAAGCTTGGTTTCCTAATAATGACTGAGGTTTAGTATGATCTTCAGCCATCCTCATGTCCATTTTTTCATTGATTTTATTTTGTTCCTTTTTTAAGTTGTGATTTTTCGTCTCGAACTCGTTCTCTTGGGTAGAACGTAAAGTGTGGACATCATTATTTTCATTAGCAATATTTTCTTTACGATTCATTTTGGTATTCAAATGTTCCTTTTGAGTATTAAAAGAATTTGTTATAGTAGGTACTGCAGCGTCATCTGTTTTAAAGTTATTAGTTTCTAGAACTGATCTTACCATATTGGTTCCTTGTGAATCTAGATCTTCTGTTATTGTACGGTCCATGGTATCATGTTCTGCTAAGGTAGTACTTAGATGATCATTCATAGTTTGCTCCTTATTCAAGTTTATTGGTGTAATCAATGAAGCAGGTTTAACAATAGCATGTTTCCCTTGTAAATGGCTTGTCTCTTCATTATCATCGTTTGTTGTTCCTTGAGATGATTCCATATTTTCACTTCTAAATAACTTATCCGAAGATAGTTCATCAAAAGTGTTACTTGTGTGCTTTATTTCAGTGTAAAGTTTGTTTTCTTTTGGTATAGTTGAAATATCCAGACTTTCACGCATTTTTATTTCATCATCACTTTCCTTACTAAGCGGTATAGAAAGTCGCTTTTCTTCATTTTGTTGCTCATCAGCATCTTTTTCAAGCATATCATGGGTATGTGTGTTTGTAAGTTCATCAAGCGTTTTATCAATATTTTTTGCTTCCTTTGGCATAAATAAGTCATCCATATTGTCATAGTTATGTTTATCGATATTGAATAATTCTTTTATCTCTTCTTGTACTTGAAAATCTGCATTTACTTCACTAGATTTCGATTTAGGCTTATGATCAACGTTTTCACTTAACTTAGTGTTTTCATTATCAGCTTCTTTAGCTAGATAGGGATTTTCTTTGTATTCAATTTTGGTGCTTGCTTGCTTTTCCAAATGTTCAAACGTAGAATCTGACAAAGAACTTTTTCCAGTATTTTGTGTGTTAGGCGCATTTAAAGTATGAGGATGATCATCAATAACTTCCTCTGCATTTTTTGATTCTAATAATAGTTCTTCGAGATTAACCATCCTGGGTTCATCGTTTAACAACACTTCTTTTTCCATGTTATCATCTACTAAATCTGCAGCGGCCTTTTCTTGTTTTAAATTGTCGCTATGAAGCTCTATATTAAACTCTTTATTATTGGATGTTGATGTGAATAAATCATCATCATTTTCGACTCGTTGTTCTTCCAAGCTACTTGATTTTGCATTTGGAGAATCAGGTAAAGTCTCAACTTTTTGTTCTTCATAATCATTTTTATCACTTTTTAGTTCACTCTGACTATTATCCAAAAAATCATTGTTTGATTTTCCTTGGACCTCATGTTGACCTATTTCTGGCATCTCACTATCCGTTAATTTGGTCGCAGCACTATTTTCAGCGGAAAATGAATTTAGTGACTCAAATCTAAAAGCATCTTCAATATTTCTAGCAATTTCAAGGTTTTTGTGGATATTTTCAATTGCATCCTGCCATTGAGCTAATCTTTCGTCGTCAGTAGATTTTGGCGTTAAAATATCTTCATGCATCCTAGGAGATTCCATAGACTCCAATGTTTCAAAGTTTTGTGAAATATGTTCTAGAGCTTTTCTAGCTGTTTCGATATCTTCCTGCACTTCTGTATCAGTTGCTATATTTTCATTTTTTGAGTTTTCTCTAAGCTTCATTGAACTTTCTTCCATTTTTTGAATATCTCGTTGCAAATTTTCAACAGCTTCCTTTGCCATTTTAATACTGTGTTCTACCTCTTTTTCTGAAATATCCAGCCCTGCAGACTTCGTACTCTTTGATAACTTATTAGCGTTTACACTAGATTCATCGTCACATAATTTTACTTTGACTTGTTTTCTACAATTTTCGTGTGGATCTCCATATTCCATTTCTTCATCTGAATCTCTATAGAGATGATATCCAAACTTTTTCTTAATAATTAAAGGCTTTTTAAAACCTAAGCTTCTTCCTTCAAAAACTGGAGCTACGGTATGCGATTTCAAACCCATGTTACTAGGTGATATTTCTTTTTCATGGTCTGATATTTCCTCGTGAACAGAGTCATGAAGAGGAGACTTTTTTTCACGTTTTAAAGTTTCTGAGGGCTCGTGAAGCGTTGATCCAAGTTCGTGGAATGTCCCTTTAATAAGTGTAGGAATAGCTCCAGCAAATGTTGCCAAACAACACAGTAAAATGATAATCTTCATTGTGCTGCTTATTGAATGTGATACGAAGACTAAAATACTATCGATATTTATACAAAAATCATTTAGCGCTTTCGCGAATATAATAAAAACAAACGTGCCTAATGTACATAACAAATGCACCATCTTCCGCATGACAGAAATTTTAATTATGTTAGTAACTAATACATATTAATTTAAGTAGAAAAATATTTTATAATATTGTTAATTAATAATTAATAAGTAAGATAATTAACAAGTATTAAATATTATACTAGAAAATGTTAAATATCAACTATAAAACATATAAAGAATTATTTCAATTTTGTAAATCGAATTAACATCGAATAAAAATTATTTTTCAGCATCACTTTATATCCCGCACTAGCAGGGTAGGCAAAAGAAACCTGGATATCTTATGTAAGAATCCATTAAGATTATGAAACTTCCTTCCATAACTAACTTCCGTAAGTAAACGCCGCAGTTTCGCTGAGCGACGTAATGTGTGAGAGAGTGAGAATCGATCCCATGACCTACCACATTGACAGTCACATACCTGTGTCCGTGCGTCACAACTGACCTCAATTTATTTTTGTATATTTTTTAAAGCATTCCACGCAAAGCGGAAAAAAAATCGAGCTCTCCGATTTTGGTTATTTTTTTAAATGTTAGACCTGTAGGAGTCCTCAACACAAAAACACAATATTTTTAAAGTAGTTGTAGTAATATAGTGTTAAGTTTAGGAGTTATGAGGGCTCGAAGTCATGAGTGACTGGTGGACATGCACTCTTTCAAGTCTCATTAACCATTATAATTAAGTGACAAATAAATAAATAACGTAGAAGTTTAGATTCCTCACCGTATGAG
>DWNA01003473.1:0-10031 GCA_018249835.1 Heliconius besckei
TAATTTTTGTATAACTTAAGCAAATTTGTATGCTTTCATGTTTACCGAATAAAGCCCGGATACTAATAGTCGTAATATTTTCATATAAATAATGATTTTGTAAGGCGAATAGAAAGCAAAAGTAATCCCAAGTAACAGTTTCGAAAAGGATTTTCCTGTTTATTGTACAAGTACGGATGTTAAGAATATATATTTTTTCATTTTTTTTTCAGTTTCACATTATATCCTGCACATAGCGAGTAGGCAGAGGGAACCTGGGAACTTAGTGTTAAAACACTCCCTTCTCTTAAAGACACTTTCGTTGCTCACTTGCCAATCATGTCAATTTATTTTTGTAATAAATTTTATATTTGATCCAATATTTGATACAACCGAGTAGTGGGTAAGTATTATTAGATAGTTAAATCTTAGTTAATATTAGAAATCAAGTATTCTTGAGCGAACTCATCTAAAATTTAATTTGGCAATTTATTATTTGTTACAATATTTGCTTATATAATTAATAATAATAATTAAAACAACCGAATAGGAGAGTAATAATTATTTTTGATTCATTTATTTATGTACCACACAATAAATAAAGTACAGAAAACTTATGACAACAGAAAGAATGTGTACAATGGATAACTTATCTCTAATAAAGTTCTCTACCAGATCCATATTATTATATCACATACATATATGTTAAGATATAAAAATTGATGTTAAGATTTTATGTCAAAGTAAATTTTATGAAATACTCATAAAGAGTTATCAACTCTACATAAGCTGCTTAATTAAAGTTTTATATAAAAAGTAGCTAACCATTCCCTTAAAACTTTTCCCGAGTCAAATAATATAATCTAGAAATTTATGCTACAAAGGGAAAATAACATTTTACTTTTATATAAGCACACTAATGAAATATTTAACTTATACTTTTCCTGCATTTTAGAAGCCCTCTGGCATCGGAAGCGCAGTTCCAAGTAATTGTATAGATGTTACTTTATTCATTTCATAAAACATTTTTAAATATTTTGCAAAAAATATATTAAACGAAGAGTTCTTTAGGGAGAGCTGCGTTAAAAAGCCTTTAAGGTTAAACTTTAGTTCGTAATTTTCATTCTTAGAACACTAAATCAAGGACGAGGACAGAATTACAACAGGGTAATCGCTCCCTGAGGGACGCCACTGCACGCCGATCCATCTTTCCCCCGCTAATATTATTACGATTAAAGTCAGACCTTATGTGCTAACGTAAATCTTTTATGTGTAATTAACGTGTTACGTTTAATGAATATTTTTGATTGGCACGTTGAGTTTTTAACTTCAAGATTTTTATGTCAAGCTCAATAATTTAAATTTCATTTTTTGTGGCATATTTTTTTTATTTTTATATGCATTTTTAGCTAAGGGTAGATAAAGGGAACCTTATCTTAGGGCACGTAAAGGGAACCTGGGAAGATAGTGTAAAGATACTCTGTACCCGGTAAGATATTGATAATATCTATTTTGATTTTAATATTGTTATTCATTTGATAAAATCAGTATTGTTGTAAGGCGATATGGTGTTGTATTATCATTGAACTGTACTGATATTATCATTAAACATACATATATCCATATTTTTTTCAAATTTCTAATGAACACTCTTATTAACTAGAATTTTACAGAATTAACGTGGCAAGTTGTACATGTTTAATAAGCTGTCGGTTGCACACTGGCGTAATTAATATTATTTTGTTTCATTAGTTTCACCCGTCATTCTAGATTACTTTAAAAACAAGTAATTTGTTAAAACATGAGAAGTTGTGATATATTTATATTTTATTAAAAATATTAACAGTAAGGTCTGCAAAATTGCTTTTTTTAGTTTAGATATTGCATTGAATAACTTAAATAACTCGATTTATACGCTCTTTGTCCAAATAATTATTGTGATTTTTGGGATTTCGTTACAGGGATTTAAAAGTATCGTATACTTATTTAATTTACAAACCACGTTAATCAATCAGTATTATATGTAAAACTTGAAATTTGGCCAGTAGGGAGCGTAGGGGAGCACTAAGATAGAATTTCTCGAATTTCCTTCTAGAATGGGAAAAAACGGGATTTCAGGTTTTATTATTAGAAACTTTAGGTAGTTATCAAATAAAAGTAAGTATTAATAATTATCGATTTATGTCTAATGAAAATAGTCGAGCAACGAAAGAAATAAAAAAGAATAAGTACAATAGTAGGACAAGTTTCTTACGAAAGTTGAATGTTTTTACACGCTTAGGAATATAGCTTATCCGGAAATGACAAATAAGGGCTGTGTCCGGCTGGAATATCCGGCATTTGTAAAAGTTTCCGGTTAGTGCGCAAAAAGACGTACTATCAAAACTAAATAAATGTGTAATTATTGTGTGTAATATGTGTAAAATTGTTAAATATAAAATTTTATATAATTTACACTCGTTTAACACCTTAGATCTAAGTGATATTTTATATTTTTATATATTTCATATGTTAAAAATAATATTTTCTTATAATAGGTATTGTATGTGTATACATTATTGTTTTTATTGTATGAGTAAAAAAGTATCTGTAGTGCTGAACTAAATAATAATAACTAAAAAACTTAATAAACAAGAATCTACAAAAGTTTAGTTAAATTTCATTAAAATACAACTATTTCTATGATTTTATATATTCCAATAAAATACAGACAAAGTAGGAATGTTACTTAACAAAAAGAGTTAGCTATATCAGAGCTTAGTAAAATATAAAAATTGAGAAATAACAATATCAAGGTACCGCAAACGCAATTGTAAAGTATTTGAGAAATATTTTTTATATAGGTTTAAATTTTAGCATATTATATTTCTTCTTTTTCATTTTCGCAGGACAAACAGAAATGTTATAATTAAATCATTATCGAAATATTACTTATTTTTCTTACCTTCCCATGTGACGGCCTTTTAACTTAATGAGATAGTTAATTAGCCGAGAACGCTTTTAGTGTACATGGTCATTAGTCTATTAACTAATTATGACATGTTATATCATAATATTTTTCTGATAAACTTATATAGGAATTATAAAATATATTTATATTTATTTATATATTTTAAATATGTAAATAAATATAAATATACAATATTTAGTTTTAATAAAAATCATTCTTTACAATAAGACAATAAAAATAGAGTATACTTACACTGATATTAAAATGTGTACCTTATTTAGAAAGAATACAAGAGGAACAAATACTAGCATCATTTGAAGAAATTTGTGTTTCAGATTTTACTACTACTTAAACGTAAATATTTAATTTATAGTTCTGATAATTAGAAGGAAATAACTTTACAGTACTGTCGCTCTTTGAAAAGTAAACGTTGCCGCTGAGTAATTTAGTATTTACTTTGTGGCAAGTAATTTCTTAAATATATAATATGCTTATCTCATTCAACTCTATCGATTTTTTTTTGCTTATATGCCGTACTGAAAGGTGGAATCAATATTGCGTTATTTTTCATTAGGCAAGAGACATAAAAATAATGTGAATATAAGTACTAAAACATTTTCCAGTTGATAACAAAAAACATTTTGCAGTGTCGATGGTATCCACAATATTGTCTATATTCTTATCGTAAAAACATAATGTTAAAAAGTAAAAAGTATATTTAAAAAGTGCTCATGTCAATTATCACTAGTATTCGAAAGTAACGGACACCTGTCTCCCAGCAAGCCTTTTGGCGAACAATTTATGTACACAGCTGCAGTTTCACACATAAAATAACATTGGATAATATAACATAGGATAGGTAAAGTGTTTACCTGTTATTATAAAATGTCAATCTCATTTTATAAGGTGCTTGTGGTATATTGAAAATAGGAATCGTTATAGTAAACACGTGTTAGATTATTTTTAATGGATTGTAATATCATCTATGGACTTAACTCTTCTTATTATTTTATAAAAAGTTTAAGCCGTAGAGCTAGAACAGTAAAGGTAAGATAGTAAGTTAAGAAAAGTGCCTTTTAACTATTTCTGTCCATAACGTGGGAGTATTGCTCTCCAGCGTAACGCTATTAGTTTTAATAAAATAATAAAATAATTCCAGTCTGCGAGGTCAAAACTAAGCTTTGCATTTGTGTGAGTGTGAACACTCTATATAGTGTAAGTGTAACGAGCGCGGCGGATCCCTTGTTTAATCTAAGCTAGTTTATACTGCTTCTTGACAACAACCGGCCTATACAGCTTATACTGGCATCGTTCATTATTAAGTCAAATGATAGATCAGACGAGAGTGATAATTATGAGGTAGCAATGTCAGGTGCAGAAGAATTGATATATATTTTATGTTGGAGTTTTTTTTAATGGTCTCTAATAACAACAGTTTTATTATTAAAAGATTTTTTTTGATCTCATACAAATGCAAAATTTAGCTTAAGCCTCGGAAAATATACTTTATACATATATTATTCGCTACATTCACTTTCTAAATTAGACATTTCAGTATAAGTTCGGGTACAACTTATATTTAATATGGCATTCTCGGCATATATGTAATCATAAGCATAAGCATGTTATATTACCCTTTATTACAAAAACTCCCATTCGGTATTCGTTTCGTGACACTCATACAAAAAAGAAATACGCATTACATAACTATTATAAGAAGAAATAGCATTTGTTTATTTTATTAGATATTATTTTTCTTTATCTATATATATAAAATCGAAAGGTCACTCACTCATCATGAAATCTCAGAAACTACAAGTGCTAGGAATCTGAAATTTTGCATAGGAGTTATTTATAGGACGTAGGTGCTCGCTAAGACGAGAATTTGCAATATTCGACTTAATAAGGGGTTGTTTTTGGGGTTGAATGTTTGTATAAAATTTTGTTACTACAAATTCTAGGAGTACCAAATTTTTTATAGGACGTAGGTACTCATGGTGACAGAAATTAATAATAACGTAGTTCATGCAGGCGAAGCCGTGCTCGGGCCGCTAGTTCCTTATAAGAGAAGGCACAGAAAAAGATCTAAATGTAAATATGGAAGGGATTCGAATCTGGAATCGTTTTCTTGAGTCAGACGTTTTTTTAACTAACCAAGCTTTAGTAGTCAGTTAATTTCCCTTGTACCCAATACTTTCATAATTAACTACCTTAATGTAGAAGTAATAATTAATGGTTCCTTAATTATTCATGGACGTATCCTAAATTATTTTGGTTGGTAAAACAATGTTTTTAGAGAAAAACAACAGTAAAACTGTTCTTCTAATTATTGTCGATAAATTACTAAATATGACGCTAATGTGGCTTAATTTGAATGCACTTTTTGTTATTGTTTTGGCAAACTTCCGTTAGCATTTAGTTGTTGTTTCTTTTCAATCCGTTTAAATAAAAAAGTTATATCAATATAAATAATTTTATTCGACAAAAATGTTTTTCTTATGTTTTCAGTGTATGAATATGTTTTAATTTAATGTTAAAGAAAACAAAAGATATCCAGATTATGAAATAAATAATTGTGTAGTTCAAGCTGGCAAAGCGGCGGATCACTGGTAATACATTTAAACCAATATGCTATGTTTAATCATTATAAAATAAATATTTAATATAACTTGTCGGAGACTCAGGTGATTGGGACCGGAGCTTGTTCCGATCCCACCTCTGATGTCGGAGAATAAGGTGGTTGAGGCCGATTCCACTTCTGATGTAGACAGATATGACCGACATCGTACTTCTAATTTAGACGTGGGTATTCGGGCGTGGTAATTATAAGAAATGTTATCTTACTCTTGACGTGAAGCTTGGAGCAGTGCCGTGGACTTGTGACCACATCTGTAGGCTTAAGGGTCCCTTTACAGTACTAAAACTCGCCTTTCACTGCTCCAGCCCAGTATAATTGCAAATAAGCCTTAACCACATTTGTAATTGAAGTAGTCGAGGTTGGCCAGCGGTGGAGCACGAGTAGTGCTCCGAGCCGTGATAGAGCCTCGACTGAGCGTCCGTCGTGGATTTCTTTCGTCCGGCGCTTGCGCCGGGAAACGGTACAGGGCGGTTGCCCTTTTTCTGCGGTGTCTCGCGGCGGCTATTACGATAACCGCGTCATTGGGGGATGGCCTGGGAGCCAAGGGGGAATAGGTTAACTGGGGGGTTAACTGGGGCGGGGGGAATCATGATGAAGGGATGAGGTGTATGCCTCCTGGGCTCCTCCTCCTCAGCCAAGCCAGGTGAGACTCACGGTTACCCGTGAGAGGCCCAGCTTAGGCGACCAGCGACCGAAGGGGCAGCTCAGGAGTTGGAATTAGGTAGGTTGAGGATATCCCTTGGTCGGCGAATCCTGTCCGGTGGCCTGGTATGCCATGGCGCAATTTCCTGGAGATGTGGGTGGTCCGATGCATTGGCGCGGCTGTATACGTTGCGCGCGAGCCGGCCGATGTGTACCTCCAGGAACTCTATTCTGAGGTTGCGCTGGATGGTAGTGTTCCGAACGTAATAGGGACACTGGGTGACGCGCCGGAGGGCAACGTTTTGGACCTCCTGTAGGACCTTGCGCTGGGGCGCACTTGCGAGCGCGAACCAGGCCGGGGCGGCGTAGGCGTGAGCGTACGTCCGTGCGGCTGGTTTTATGCGATTGTCATCGATCGATGTCACGTCAGAACGACAGGCATCTGGTTTTGACAACTGTCAACTATTTAATAATCGACTTTGACGATAAAGTAATATTTTAGTTATGACCAGAGACGTGCCTGAACGTGATGCCTCCAGAATTTGGCAGAAAGTGGGCAACGGAGTGTCTTAACACTAGGTTCCCTCTGCGTACCCTGCGGTATGCGGGATACAGCGTGGAGCTGATACCACACATGTGAGATTTATATTGGTATGTTACAAAAAACCCTTAAATTTGGTGATAAAAACAGACTTTACGTCTAACGTCACCCGAGGGATCACACAATTTTGTAACTCCTTCGCTCAATTTCTCATTATGTTAATCTCCTGTAAGGATATTTATATAGGTTCCCTTGTCCACAGTGGCAAACATATTAGGTCAGAGGAAAAAATTTGGGAACATTATTTCCATATATTTAGTTTTATTGACAAAATACCTTAGGTATGTTGGTTGATGAAGTAAAATCAGTATTACTGAGTTTGTCTAATAGCATTTAATATAACGATGGAGTTAATTTTTGTTCTGTTACAACGTAAAGTAAATCAAAATAAGTAAAATTAGCTTCATGCTGTATCCCGCACATAGCAGGGTAGCCAGAAGGAACCTAGTGTTAAGACACACCGTTCCCTACTTTTCGGCTTATTCTGGAGGCATTACATGTTGAGTGGCGGAACTCAACGACGCGCTTTCCCTCGACATCAGACCGTAGAAATGGAAATATAAATTTAAGTAAATATTTCATTTTCTCGGATGGGGATCGAACCCACAACCACATTTACAGTCACACTTTGTACCCCTGCGCCACGACTGGCCTCTACAAAGTAAAGTAGAATTAGTGCAAAGTTTAATTCTACTAGTAGTAATTCTACTACTTGTAGAATTAAATAAAAAAATGTTGTTAATTTCAATAATTTAGCTCAGTTTATCGTTTAGCGAAGGAATCGTAAGTCTTTGGTGGAAACGGTTTATTAAACGATCTCATTATTTTACGTACATATTTTCCAGATGGACGCGCTACCTAAATATTTTCTTATTAAAGAAGCTCTTTACATACTTTCACTTGTGTTTATTTTGGTTATTATGTATTCATTTTAGTTTTTTTTAATCCGTAATTACTCTGTGAACGATCTATAACTTAATACGTATTAAATATAACAACACACATATATATATTGTTTAATTAAAGTTTCATTTAATCGAATGCAAGTAGTATCTGTAATTTGCTCTGTCGTCTGAAAGTATAGACTGTCATAGGGAAGTGAATACTAGGGTGACATATGTTTCGGATATTTTTCTTTGGTTCACGCTGTGTCCCGAACGTAGCAGGGTAGGTTGAGGTAGAGGGAACTGGGGAAGACATTCCGTTCGCATTAGACACTTTCTTTGCCCACTTTCCGAGGCATTGTGTATTGAGTGGCAGAACTCAACCGCGCTTTGCCTCGTTACCTTAGCAATGAAATTGAAAATATTGATAACTTCCTTTTGCTCGAGTGAGAATCGAACCCACAACCTATCGCATTTAAAGTAAAACTCTTGTGTCTACGCTATGGCTGGTATTTAATTTTTTTTTAAATTTTGTATTTTAAATTTTATTTTGACTATTTATTTTAATATTTATAAAATATTTCATATGAATTATTCTTTTGGCTTAATTCTTTTTAAGCATTTGCCCGAACATATACTCACATATATTAATTGTAAAGAGTTAATGAACATTAATTGTGAATACTTTGTCATTCATAAATAATTGATAATGAGAGTAAAGAGTAGCTAATTAAAATGTAATGCTTTACATAAATTATTATTCAGAGGCTTTGTGGTGGAGGCATAAAAGTGGATGAAGGATAATACGTTGCTTGTTTTTAAAGTAACTCTATAGAAAATGTTTGCGATTTTGAAATAATATACATATATCTATTTTTTACTGATATAGCTTATTGGTAAAATAATAAGAAGACAAGAAAATAAATGTTTAGAAACTAAACATCCCATACATTATACTCCCATATAGTAGAGGCCGCTCGAAACTTTCATCGCTTGAACTATAAAACGTAACATTCCGTTTTTTCCGTTCTCATAGAAGCCATGGGAAATTCTCAATTAGTGCTCCCCTATATTCCCAAGAATCGTAAATGCAATATTTCAGCGTTCTGCGCCGCGTAGTTTCCGCGTGCTGTCTCTCAGTTACTCAGTATCGGAATAGTTTTATACATTTATACAGTTGGGTATTTCTAATGAAAAGTTCACATGAAGTTGTGAACAAATTGAGCAACAAGAAATTAAAAAATATTTTAAACTATAATGTTTGAAATTATATTCTTGTTTATTTGATAAGATACGAGTATTTTTACAATATGACAGCGTCAGTCATATTCTTGGAACGAATTGTGTTGATTTATGGCGCGCCACCCATGTTGAGATTTCAAAATAGAATGTATATCAGTAGAATTAGCCATGCTAGTCCAAATTTTTAATAAGGCGGGCGTTAGAAAATCTTTAAAATTTATTTACTTTTCTTATTTTTCTTTGCAGTAAAATGTTTTGTTGATATCAGATTTGTAAAATGAAATAAACGTTAGATCCAAATAGGAAATACTAGAGTTAGGGCTATCAGCGGCGTATCTAAATAGAGTGGATATATTTTAAGACTGCAGCTGATGGCGCGGATAACAAAATCTAGTACTTAAACGAAACAGCTCTTTTTATTTTTTGTTTCTGTTTTCTACTAGCTGATACATAATTTTACGAAAATGCAGTTAAAAAGTTTTCTGTAAAATAAAACCTAGCCTTGTATCTTATTTAGTGGGTACCAAAAAGCTAGATTTACTATTTACAAGCATATAAATATCAATTATTTATTTGTTTTGTTTATTTTACGCATTATCTATAGCGGCGTAGCCAAAAAGAACATAGCGCCAAACACTGCCGATCTCTTGCGCCTCGTCCACTGTCATCAACCTCTTCTTATCCGGCTTCTGGGTGGTGCTATGCTTTTTACGTGGTCTTCCTCTAGTATCATCGAGACTGTGTCTTCGAAGGTCAACCGGGTATGTGCCACTATGTTATACGTTCCAACAACAATATTACATACATACATGTCAAATTGATAGGCTCTTTTTTTTAAAAAGGTTGAAATATGAAAGACTTAATGATCGTTCCAAAAACAATTGCTAGTGGTGGGCTACATTCGTGGGCGTAAGACAAAAAACAATTAGATTTTATAAAATACGAAAAATAATATTCTATATCTGAAATAGACTGTAAAACATAATAATGTATTATGAAAAGTATTTATTTGTTTCGTTATTGAATAACCGTGTAATTGGGTATAAAACCGCACATGAATAATGCGGCTGTTGTTTCATTGCATAAATCCACCAA
>DWNA01003474.1:0-10031 GCA_018249835.1 Heliconius besckei
TTTTTAGTTTCGACGCATCGACAAATCGACGCGCGGGGTCTGGCACTCTCCCGTGGTTCTAGCGCATTCGTTGGTTCTGGCGCGTGCGCCAGAACCAACGAATCCCAACTACTTTTACCCAAATGGGGATCGAACTCGCAACCTGTCATTACAGTCGCACACTTGTGCCCCTGTACCTCTGGCCTTACATCCTACATCTATACCATAAAATGACTGATTGAGATTCGTTCATCATTCCTATATTCTACCTATACGAGTACGTACACATATTTGCATTTCTCATAAGCAATTAACCTGGATTAGTCGTTTCTAGACTAAGGTAGATAGCAAGACACGTCAAATCGTATATTAATGCTATGGTTACGTAACAATAACCAATATAATTTGATTTGTAATAAAAGTGCGAAGTGTTTGTTTCCATAAAAAAGCTAGACAAGGGCGATTCGGACTCTCCCACCGAGGGTTCCGTAAAAAATTGAACATCTTGAGCCAGAGCCCTTTAATTTCATATCTCAATTGTCCTAGCTTAGGCTTTAATATTAAATTTTGCCTCCTTTTAAGGCTATTATTTTTTAGGATTTAACCACAAATGAATAGTTTTTCAGATTTTTTCTGAACTAGTAGGTACTAGTAGGTACTTAACTACTAGGACTACCTGTAGATACTATCTGCCAAATTTCATAATTCTAAGTTAACCGGAACTATCCTATGAATTATGATTTCCCTGATAGTGTCGAAATACGCGTTTTATGCGATATTACATTTACCAAAAAAAAAAGAAGACTTATTTTTTTTAGGTAAATGTAAAATTCTTTGTTCAATTGGTATAAAATTCAAATCTGAACTATTGACTATTTTTCGTAGCCTCATCCGTTAAAGAGATATGATGAGGTCAAAAGTAGCTTGAAATTATGGGTCTAAAATATACAATACACATTTCCAGCTTTTTAACTTTAACTGGGCTGGACACGCTGGCGCGTGCGTGTCTTTATACAATTATTTTTAGAAATATACTATCATATTGATTCTACGTTGATATTTATGTTCTATGAAATTAGTAACATTTCAATGATCATAAACCCTAAAATGAGTATACGTATGGAATGGTTACATAACGTGTATAGAAATTAACATACTATGTATGTATTTACTGCAAAATTTCATATAGTATATACATACATACAACTATATATCTTATAATGTCGGGTAAAATTAAAACTATTTTTATTTTATAATTTTTTTTATATGAAACTAAAGGAGAAAATTCAATTTGACTTCAATATAATTTAACTGAAACTTGAATTACATTAATGTGAAAAGAAAAAGGCGAAGGTCAATGGTTTTAAACACGTCCCACCTATCAATTCAAGCTAATATATCTCCAACACGTTTTATCTTTTATATTGAGAATTTAGAAAATATTTTATTGAATACGTATATTTTACACATTTTTTTTATAGACGTGCGACTCTAAACGCGAAAGTTGTGGGTTTGATTCCCAATTGAGGGAATGAGATATTTAATATTTTAATTTTCTCACTCTGGTAATAAGCGGGCAAGGCAAAGCGCAGCGTTGAGTCCCGCCACTCAACACTGAATGCCTCAAAAATTGACCGAAAGTGGGAAAAGGAAGTGTCTTAATGGATAACGGAATGCCATAAAACTAGGCTCTGCACCCAGCTACTAATACAAATATTATAAGTATACGTGAAGCATTTAAGTGATACTTTGTGTATATTGAATCGAGCAAATACAATGTAATAACTGCTATTACTTAGCGGTGGCGAGTGAAGAAGTTCTGGGAACAATCTTCGACAGGCGTCGATTGGATATTAGTTAGTAATTTCTATTGAATATTTTTATCGTGATTTTGGTCCACATCTTAAGGTTCCTTTCCTGAAAATGAAAAGACGGAACCCTTATAGAATAACTTTGTTCTCCCTCTGTCAAGATTATTTGGAGATTTATTTGGAGATCGAGACAATGAACGGCAGTATTAATCTCAAAGTAATATCAAATCTCATAAGGTCTACGGTCCCTTTCCCCTGGTACCTCCCGGAAAAAATCAAGTTTCTGAGTCAGCGCAATGAAGAAATATGCGTTTTCATTTGAAAAAATAATTATAGAGAATTTATGTGCGCATAGCGCAAGTATCTTCCAGAGCATTTTTAACGTTAAGAAACTAAACTCTATCCGTGCAACTACTATCCCTGTTATATTTAACATTATTTTTATTGAAAATTATATAAGAAATATATATTTGACTGTTTTAATCTAATTAGACCTTCTATTGTTATACGGTCGGTTCAGTCTTCTAAATGGTATTTCCTTTATATTTAACTGACCAATCTTCATTGTGTCTTCTCCATTTTACGTGATATTGGAGTAATAAAATGTGCTCAACCCGCACACCTAAAAGCCATAAAGCCAGGATCAGAACATAACTATATTTGACTAGCGGACGCGCGCAGCTTCGCTTGCTTATTTAGGGGTACATGTAATAAACCAGGAAACATGTGTTCAATGAAATATTTTTAAGAGTCTAATTTTCAAATTTTATACAAATCGGTGGCGATTTAAAGATTTTTCATAAAAACTTTCAACCCCTTATTCACCCTGGGGGGTGAATTCTAGTAAACCACGAAATATGTGTTCAATTAAATATTTTTAAGAGTCTAAATTTCAAATTTTATAAAAATCGGTTGCGATTTAAGAATTTTTCCATACAAACTTTCAACCCTTTATTTGCAACCTTAGGGGAAGAATTCTAGAAAACCATGAAACAGGTGTTCAATTAAATACTTTTAAGAGTCTGAATTTCGAATTTTATAAAAATTGGTGCCGATTTAAAAAAAAATCTATATAAACTTTCAACCACCCTTATTTGCACCCTTAGGGGGAGAATTCTAGAAACCGATGAAACACGTATTCTATTAAATACTTTTAAAAATCTGAATTTCAAATGTCTTAAACATCGGTGCCGATTTAAAAAAAATCCATACAAACTTTCAACCCCTATTTCACCCCTTTAGGATTAAAATTTCTCAAAATCCCTTAGTGGATGTCTAGATTACGAAAGTAAACATCTGTCCAAATTCCACGTTTCTACGCACAGCGGTTACGGCTGTGCGTGCGTCTTACCTCAGCCAGTGAGGACAAGTCCTTTTATATAATAGATTACCAAAAAGAGTCTTGAACGAATCTAGACATATCATCTATAGTAATTTTATGAAGCTAACGGGCTTGTTTGGTTAACGAGTTAATCTCAGAAACTAGTAGGATAGTTAATTTAACGAGGATACCTGTAGGTTTCCATGTAACCTGCTGAAGCTATGGTCAGTTACCTTGGAAAAAGTTATATTTCATACACAACTCTCAATTATATTTATTTGACCACAAGGTCAAAGCTGCATGTTACACTAGGTTTTTTGTCAGCTTCTCGCTGTATCCCGCTTATAGCGGGCAGGAGGGAACGTAGCGTTCAGATACTCCGTTAATCACTTTCCACAGTATTTTCGAGGTATTGCATGTTGAGTGGCGGGACTTAATATCGCGCTTTAGCGTTGATATCAGATCGAAGAAAATTAAAATATTAATATATAATAATTATATGAGTGGGACTCGAACCGTAACGTTACAGTCACAAGCTTTTGCCACGGCGGCCTGAAAGTTAGTTAAAAATAAATATATATTTATAGGTATACAATATATATTTATAATATATATTTATATATATTTATAATATATATTTATAGGTATATAATTGTACCAAAATTATGCATATTAATCTTAAATGTAATAAGGCACTTCTGATTCATGCATTATGCTAATAATTACGATATATTATATATACGTTGTTTCACGTCAATAACTTAGTGATTTAATTATATAGCTTCGTCGTTGTAAACGTAAATTATTAGAATAAATAGTAAATTATTATCTATGGCCTAAATTATATAATTATATTACTTAAATCAAAAATCTAATTAAATCTTCAAGCTTCATGTATCCCGCACAAAACGGGGTAGGCAGAAGGAACCTAGTGTTAAAACATTTCGCTTTCCCCACTTTTCGCCAAATTAGTATAATTTGAATGTATCGTCATCATCATCATCATCATCATCAGCCTGTCCTCGTCCATTGGTGGACATAGGCCTCTCCAATGGGATGCCACTGATCTTCAGTGGCATGCCACTTCTCTTCGCATCCAGCCGGTGCCCGCGGCTGGATATTTGAATATATACAAAAAAAGATTACGATATCTAGAGGTGGTCGTCGTCAGTGGCGAGTCGCACAAGCGTTTTCCACCCGGGGAAATGGAGTATTTTCATTCAACTGGTACCGAGGCAACACATCTCTAAACGCAATGATGCCTCAAGAATTCAGTGAAAAGTGCAGGACAGAGTGTCCTTAACACGAGGTTCCAAAGTTCCCTGTACCTAATCTGCTACAGCGTGAAGATAGCAAAAATATATATAACCTACTAAAAAAGATAGATCGTAAAAAAAAAATTAGTAAATATTATTCTGAGTACATTCAGAGATGTATAAATAATACTTACACATTATAAGAAAATTTAAAAATATTTATAATATTACAAAGTTTGTGTGTAACGTAGCCAAACTGTAAAATTTATACTTATATTTCAAGTTATAGTTTAAACTGCTCTGTTTAACTAAAGTCAGTGATCTCTATGTTAATGTAAAAACTTGGTCTCATTTAATTAAAGTTGACTGTTTTGTTAGATGGAAATAATATTTTTAATAAAAAAATTTAATAATTTTATAAATAAATATCCTCCTATTGACTTCTATATAGTGCACATTAAAGATATAACCAACAGTTATGGTTCAAGTGTGTGATTGTAATAGCGACAGGTTGTGGGGTTCGATCCCCATTCGGGGAAATGAAATACTTAATATTTTTATTTCTTCGCTCTGGTGTCAAGGCAAAGCGCGGCATTGAGTTCCGCTATTCAACACGCAATTCCTCTAAACTTCGGTGGAAAATGGGGAAAGAGGATGTGGGTCCGATCACAAGTGGCACTATCAGCACGACTGGTTGTGGGTTCGATTCCCATTCGAGGAAAGTAAATAATTAATATTTTAGTTTCTTCGCTCTGGAGTCAGAGCGCAGCATTGAATTCCGCCACTCAATATGTAGTGCTTTCAAAATTTAGCGAAAAATGAGGAGCGGAGTGTCTTAACACAAGCCTCCCCTCTGCCTATCCTGCCGTGTGCGAGGTACAGAGAGAAACTGAAAAAATAATATACACTAACATATTGATCCTCAATTTAAGTGTTCAGAAACTGTATAGAAGATACAGAAGAAAATATATATTACCAATCGACCCTTATCATTTATTCGTGAACAATAAACGGAACTCAGTGATGGATTGGTTTGGTTAAAAGATATAGGTATATATCTATAGATAAATCTACACTCGGTTATTTATTTTATAAATATAAACACATATGTTTTTTGTAAAGATTATTTTTAGAGATACAATTCAGAATGCAGACCAATTAGTTTCACGCAGTATCCCGCATATAGCAAGGTAGGCAGAGGGAAACTAGGGCACTCCGTTCCCCACTTTCCGCCTATTTTTTGAGGCATCGCGTGTTGAGTGATGGATTTCAACACCGAGATTTTGCCAGAGCGAAGAAATGAAAATATTATTCAATAAAAATTCATTCCTGTGAGTGAGGATCGAACCCACAACCGTTGCGATACAGTCACGCCCTTGTGCCCTGCGCCACGACGGTGTGTCTTCTTTGACAAATGTTGAGCTTTTAGCTCAAAAGCACACTATTGTAATTAGGTTAATGAAAATGCAAAAATACCATTCTCATCATACAATTTTCGATGAAATAGGAATAAATTTCACAGAATGATTCGATTTTTTTTTAATATTCAGCATTCTCATCTATATAGAATATTTATTAATAAAATATCATATTTTTTTCTTTACCTTACATATTATGTACATAGATACTGAGTGGAAGATCTCAATACAAAAGAAATTCTTAGCAAATCTTGTATTTAAATATAATTTTAGTACCAACAAAACTCGTTCGTCGTTAAATCACGTTAGTCGGAAAGCTAAAGGTAAATTACATAGGAACGATAATATCTTACGTAACAACTGTTTACTTTTTATGATATTAGTATAGAGTAATTAATATTTTGAAGTCTTATTATTTGTTTATATACGAGTATATAATATACCAATAACCTTTGTTACTTAATCTTTTTAGTGTTAAGTATTTTTTGGAAGTTTAAATAAGAATAAAATATTTATAACCGCTGCTATTTGTCCGTATGTTCGAAAGATGCACTGTTATTGGTACGTCACTATTTTTTTCGTCTAATTGTGGAATAACACTTTAGAAATATAATTAATTCTATATTAATCCACTATATATATAATAAACAAATGTTATATTTAAAACTTCAAATTACTGCTTAGAAATATGGGTTAGTATCTACGTAGTGTCTACGAAATTCTTTGTTAAAGTTGGCATGTTTTTAGGTCGTTAGCTTGCCGTATAAACAACGGACATTGATATTTATTTTCAGCTAAAAACGGAATTTTCGCAATATTTTTTGAAATTAATAGCTAACAACCTAGATGTAATATTTCTTTTGAATTGCTTAGTGAAAATATAAATGTTAGCGCCCTTGTAGTACAGTGGCACAGATGCCCTGGTCTTTTGTATTATTATATTTATTATCTTTTCCCCACTCTGATAAGACCTAACGCGGCGTTACGTTCCGTGACGCAACACACAATGTCTCAAAAATTAAAATGTAGGTTCCACCTTCCTACCTGATTTTTACTTAGTCTCAGAAATATATGACAAATAAATGTAAATTTTCGTTAATAATAATTCTATATCAAATTTTTTTTGTATTTATAATTAGAGAATTGTAACATAGACTATTTAAGTTAATTAATTTAGTTAAATGTATATTTTGTCTATTATTTTTAAGAATTAACTAGTATATTTTATGAAGTTTTTGCTAAATATATTTTCTTGTATTTTACAGGTCTGTTTTAATTGTAGTTAACCTCAACCAAGTAATTAATTATCTCCACTTAAGGTGTCTTCGCTGTATTTTAGCATTTTCTGACAATATTTATGGCATTATTTTTAGAGAGGGAACCTTGTGTCAAGACACTATGTTCCTATTAATACACTCTCGTTCCCCACTTTCCGCCAAATTCTCGCGGCATGTCGTGTTGGGTGGCAGGGCAGAATGCCGCGCTGAATCAACTTATTTACTCCAGTGAGAATCGAACCCACAAGTTGTCGCATTTATGGCTACATGCCTGTACCCCTGTGCTACGCCTGACCTGTTTTTTAAGTCTATTTAGTCAGTCAAAAACTTTAGTCACCAAATCATTAAATTCATAAAAGTACATTTAGTTCTTCGTTTTATCTAAATACGACACCGACGAAATGAAAAGAAATAAAACTCGCAAAGCGTTCGTAGCAGAAGATTTAGTTCGCTAAGCTTACATATTCCCAAAAGAAGTATTTAAACGAATGAAAACAAAACAAATGTTTTTGTAACCACAAACGACTGGCATATTCCGACTGGCAGGAATCCAGTCATTTATTGTTCAGTACAAATTACTTCATATTAATAAGGCTCAACAATCGCATATTAAAAAAAAATCACATCGCTAAAAAAAATTACAACTCACCTGTTATTCACATACAGGGAAGCTCTCTTCTGTCATATTTGGTGAAACACGGAATAATTTTACATCCGACCTCTAAAGAAAAGAGGTTTTGTTTATTTAGGGTGCGCGAAGTTTCGTAGTTAGAAGCGAGCAGGCGAGACGGCTCGCCCCTCAGCGGTGCGCGTACAGACTGACTTGGCACGGTCTCGCCGGCTACATTTCCACCGTATAGTGACGTACACACCTTGCCCCTACAGGCGCTGTTATGGGTCCATTTTTTATTATTATTAATAATATTATTGTCTGTAAATGCATTTTAAATAATAGAATTTATGTTTTTTTTTTATATATATATAATATCTTTCAAATATAACCTACGTACCTTCCCGCATCTTCAGCATTTCAGGTTCAGGTTGGTCAAAGAGAACGCAGTGTTAAAACTCTCTGTCCTCCTTATACACAAAGTCATTTTAGACCTGTTCTTTTTTCTTTTGACAATATAAAACGTAATATTAATACAACAACAGTACAGTACCTACATAAAAAAAATAACATAACAAAATCCGATTTCTGATAACAACACTCGTCTAAATCATTTGAGTATAATCATCGGAATGAATGAATATTCACAAAGTGAACATTGAAACACTTCTTTCATTAACTTCCAAATACATTACTGACGAAATATCGAATATCTATAATAATATTATACCCGTCTCTAGGCCGAAGCCGGGCGTCCCCTCTTTCGTCCCTTCGCCGAAAAGTCTTACTGTACAACAAACGCTCAGCTAAAGCTTAGATGTTTCTTACACTCATCAATCGCAAATATCTTTTTGAACGTTAAAATATTTAAATTTAAATAATATTGAGTTTATATTTCCAATTTAAAAGTTTATTTTGCCAATTTTGACTGTCTTGCAAATTTATTAATTGTTATTTGTGTTTTCATAACATTATTAAAAGTCTAGTCTCATTCGTCGGTTTTCAGAGGCTATCGCGGCACAAGGGTGTGACTGTTACGTGACGGTTGTGGGTTCGATCCCCACTCGAGGAAGTGAAATATTTATTTACGTTTACATTTCTATTTCTTTGCTCTGGTGTCTGCTGCTGGTCTCTGGTGCTGTTGAATTCTGCCACTCAACATGCAACGAATTGGGTAGAAAGTGGGAAACGGAGTGTCTTAACACTAGGTTCGCTCTGCCCACCCTGCTGTGTGCGGGATACAGCGTGAAGCTGATTAAAGTACAAAAGGAGAAGTGAAAAATTATTAATATTTTTCATTTGGTTTATTAAGAAAAGTTATACTGTTTTAGTGAGCCAGTTGTGGCGCAAGGGATCAAAGGTGTGACCGTAAACGCGGCAGGTTGTGGGTTCGATTCCCGCTCACCGGAATGACATATTTGATATTGTCATTTCTTCACTCTAGTGTTGAGGGAAACACGTAACACGTAATGCCACCAGAATTCGCCCGAAAAGTGTTGAACGGAATGTCGTAGCACTGGGCTCCGTCTGCCTACCCTGCTATATGCGGGATACAGAGAGATATGCCATGATATGTTGAGTGCACGATGGTTGATAGTAATTGCTATGTAATCTTTAGCATGTTATTTTTATTTATTTGCAGGTGTAGCTTCTATATAATACAATAATATCGGTACAAACAAAGTTTTCTTATTGTTGTCAACATAATTATAGTAGCTCAAAAGTTCGAAACGTTCAAAATGACATTTTGAGTGTTCAAAAATATGGCACACACACACTAGGAAAATAAAATAGCAAGATATAGAATATATAAACGGCTTCCCAAAGATGAATACCTCTTTAGGCAATCTAGTCGAGTTATTTATTTAAAGCCATGATTTTTTTCCCCCCGAAATACATTAAATAATTATTTTTATTTCCAGGGTTGTTCAAAATTACTTAGAATGAAAGGAAATATAATATTTCATGGCCTCGACAGGAAATCGAACCGAAAACTTGTCGCATTTACAATTACATGCTTCTACCAATACGACGCCACGACTAGCCTTAAATAACATTTAATTAATTTTACATAAAAACAATCATTTATTTTATGTTATAATTTACGTAAAAAGAAAATAAATACAAAGTTTTACAGTTCACTTATAGATGGCGTTATAACGAAATAATTCAAGCTATCGTTTGGTTCTACCAAAAAGTATATAATAAGTTATTTTTGTGCATTGTGTTGTTGCAGACTCATGGAGCAGCCGACTGGAGCACGCCAGCGAGGATCTAAACTCGCTCCATCGACTCTGCCGGCAACTCACAGGGGCCAAACAACCTGTCCGACCCCTCCTACATAGTGACAACACGGTGA
>DWNA01003475.1:0-10030 GCA_018249835.1 Heliconius besckei
GAGACTTCTACGCGGGGCATTTCAACAAATTTATTAATGTTTGGGGCCAATCAGCCAGTTTGACACTTATACGCTAAACAGAGCACTGATTGCACTATATTCACTGCAAAAGCTTATTATTGTGCTTGTTATGTTCATCATAAGATAAATAACAAAACATGTCTCTTTTTCACGAATTATGAGATAGAACGGTCAAAGAGGTAAATTGGTCTTTTTAGAGTGTTTTTAGAAAATAATAAATATAAGAAAATCTAACGTATAATCTAACGTCGGCCATTGTGCAGTAAAAAAATTAAGATAAATATAAATAAAATATTACCGTATAAAGAGTATAGGTGTCTTAGCTGATAAGCAAAGTTTCGTTTTCTTTAGATTTACCAAAATAAAATTATAGTAAATTTTAACTTTGGGAGCCTCTCCTGTAAAGTTGTGATTTCGCACTTTCGCCCTTATACTTAGGAGCCATAGATATGTACGTTTCTTTCTGATCTACGAGGGGTGTTCAATATATTTTTGGTATCAGCACTGAAAAACACAAATTTTACTCATTTGACTTATAATAATAACTTAAATCTTATGTATAAGACGTTTTATATTTAATTTCTACTGTATCGTGCAGATAATTAAATAAAAATACTCGAACCGAATATATTCGTCGCCATAGCCGAATAATTCGACCGAATATTGAATATTGAAAAACATGCCGAATACACCGAATACCGAATACCAAACTAATATTCGGCGCATCTCTAATAAATATCATATAAGTATATCTATATGGTATATAATATATACATATTTTGGTACTACAGACGGATTCGCAAACTGATGAAGGGCTATTTAATTTGATATGATGAGACGTACAAAATTTTTTTTATTAATATTAACAAAATTGAATTTATACTCACAAAAGTAATACGAGAAATTCTTCGTACATTTGTAAGGGCAGGCGGTTATTCCCAGACGGGATCTCATTAGGTACCAATATGCGGTTCAAAATGTTGAACGTAGCGCCTGCCTTTGATTTTCATACTCGAAGTTAAATTAGTTTTCGTAAAAACATGCGAGACGCGCTCGGTGAAGTTTGTTTTAGTATCATTTATTTTTGTATGTCAGACATTGGTTTTAATTATTTTTCTCTGTATTCACGAGAAAAAAAGAGAGTTTAGTTAATTATTTCTTTTCTCCATTTCTTCATTTGATTTTAATATTTATTGTAATTATTTTAGTATTTTTGAAAGTCTAATATCATTATATAACTCATATTTCCATACATACATATTTACATGTGCCTGTACACAAATATCAAATTATAAATGAACCAAGGTTTGTCCCCGCATGCTGAAGTAGAATAATATGCCTACTGCATTGTCTAATGGGAGGGAGGCACGCACTGTTGCAGACGATCGCCATTAGGTTTCGTATGCGATATACGATAAGTGAATTGTCGATATTAAAGTATTTTTGTATTGAAAATGGAAAATTACGCCTTCGTGGCGCAGGGGCACAACGCCGGACTGTAAAGCATGACGGCTGTGTCCTGAAAAATGAACGGAAAGCGAGGAATGGAGTAACTCGTAACACTAGGTTCCTTTTGCCTACCGTGCGTATAAGCGCGATAGAGCGTGAAGCTCCTTTTTAGTTACTATAGGAAATATTATGTAAATTAGTAAAATATACAAATCAGTGTTGTTTATAACGACATGGTAATACAAAATAATTAATTCACAATGTTTAAATAGGCTTATAACCCCCACTTAGAAAGGCTTATTGATAGTATAAATTGACTAATAAATGTTTGATTATGATTATTCTTCTGAAGTAATTTCATTGTAATATTCTTTCACACCATTGTGAACGAATATTACTGTGAAGACGATGCCGTGTCTTGTGTTTTAGTCCAATACTCTTTAAGCCGTTCCTCAGGTAGGTGGAGGTGCCGCAGGTTGTCTAGTATATTTTATGCCGTTATACTAGACTACCTGTGGTGAGGCCGCGGTATTTAACGCCGCGCTTTATCTTACCTAGAGCAGGGAAGTGAAAATAATTTATTCGCTATTTGTTTGTAATGTCACGCCGTTTCACCATTGAGACGCTCTTAATAAAATATTTTATCACACCGAATTCTATTTTTACATCGATCCCAAATCATTATTATTCAGAGTATCCTTTTTATACGTGTTAAAATGAACAACGTGCGACGAACAAAATTCGACAAGAGTGCGTTATGATACTCGAATAAAGTTGTGCATTATGTCAGACACCTTTGTTTTGGTTAGAGATTTCAATTTTAGTGGCCTTTTACTCTGCTCGTGTTTAGAGTTAGAAATATTTAACACATATTTTTTAAGCTGAAATTAATACAAGTATTTATTTATCTATTGTAAATTAAAACTGTTCTTAGTAAAATTTCACGCTATATCGGAACTCAACGCTGCAGTTATCTGATATTAAAAAAAACGGATAAATAACGGATCAATGAACTTCAATAAATGCTCGAGTTTATTTCTCAGCTCTGTTTGTTTAACATCTACGTCCGTATCAGAGCGCTCGCTATACCGAATTCCATAGAGCGCTTTGTAAATTTATGATAACGTCAAGGTCATAATGTCGGTCGTACGTTCTAATATAAACTTTATTGTATTTTATTTAGAGTGCAATTTTTCTTATCGGTTTGTCTGTAGGTAAGTAATTTCGTATGAATTATGAAGTGAGTCGAAATGTCGCGTATCAGGGCTCGGGCGCAGGGTAAAGGCTGTGTTAGTTTAACTTTATGTTATACTTATACTACCTATATTTTGCGGTTTCGTATGCTTTTTTAGGTTACTTTAGCTAATATTGGTCACATACAATGTAACTTTGGTTCCACTATCACGTTCGGAACACCATAACTAAAGAAGAGAATCGAAAAGAATGTTGATATTTTTTTTAACATTATTGTTCTTTTCGATAAGAGAACATTAAGAGTCTATGCAATTTCCGTAGAATATTAAAATAGAGTAGAAAATTATTGCCTCTCTTTTAGTCATATTTTTGACAATTTAATTGAATTGAAATAAAGAATAATAATGTAAGGTATTTATTTTAAATTACGTTCGCAGCTGTCACTGCAAATTTCCGCCACCGCCTCGTTCATCATTTGGCGTAACATCTGCCTGTCTGTTGGCCTCAACGAAATTTTTCTGTTATTTATTGAAATGTTTTTTTTTTTGTGTTGAGAAAATCAGAGATCAGTTTTTTTGTTTAAATAAAATAACGAGGCTATCGTAGTTCAGTTAAGCTATCTGACTTTGAATTTAGGATATGGTGTTCATATTATACCCAATCTAGGAATGAGTTGGTAGTGGTGGGAACGCATATGACTGTAAACATGATGGTTTGAATGGAACTTAGGAGTGTGATTATATTTTTCATTTTCCTCTTCCGGTAGGCTAAACGCGGCGTTAAGTTCCGCAACTTAACTTGTTTAAATAATTCCACAGAAATTGGGAACGGAGTGTGTGCACTAGGTTCCCAATGTGTACTCAATTCTCTGTGTGTTGTCATTTTCCACTATAATCAACACAAAGAAATATCTCCATTAGAAATTGAACCCAGGACTTAGAAGTAGTTTCACGACAGCTTTAAAAAACAATAGCGTATATATAACACACTGACCTATTTTACTATGGCTTTTCTAGTGTACTAAAACATAAACTATAAACTGTACTGTATATCAAAAGGCTTTGGAAGAGAGATTGGCTATTGGGCTTGCTAAGCTTGCTAGTGAAATGGTTTCATCGATTTACGTCATTCATTTTAGGTTTTTACTATTAGAGTTTTGCTATTTCTTTATAGTTTAAGGGATATAATTATTTATCATTATTCTATAATAAAATATATATTAGGGATACCTACTCGAAGAATTGAATTATTTCTACATTTCCGTCATAGCTACTGGCGTTGAGTTCCGCCATTCAACACGCATTCTGTCAAACTCGGGTGCATTGGAAATGTTATGTCTTGACACTAGGATTTTATGTATTTATCAGTTTCGCGAAAGAGGGGTAAAGGGTAAAGGCTGTGTTAGATCCCTTACCTCTTTGTTATTATCATATACATTTGAGGAAGATGAAGTATTATATAAAAAAAACTTAAATTACAATTTCAAAAAGTCAGAATCGACTCTACCAAAAGTCGTTCAAAAATATTTACGCTCCAAAAGCGATGATATCACAAAAGTTTGAACTCAAGATCTGTCCCATATTGTCTAGTGTTATAAAGGAAAGTAGGTTATACTACCTACTACGGTTACCAGTTACGAGTAACGGCCTCGTGCTGTTTGTTGCCGGTCTCTCGGGGTAAATATATATTATACATATTGTAAGGGATTGCTGTTTAACTTGTATTTTTAGTTGGTTGGGTTGTAATGGGGTAGCCAGAGAGAATAAACCGTCAAACGCTACGGTCTCTGCATACCTCTTTCGTTTCGTCCATGCATGCTGGTTAAGTTGGTTATTCTGTCGATGATTTTATTAGGACTGCAGAAGGGGCTTCGATTATGTTATTATGATATGGTACTTTGATTATTAAAATTGTGTGAGATTGAATTAATTAAATTTAAAACTTATTCAATATTGTTATTTGTTATTGTCATATTGTAACAGATCGAGATTCAAGGCTCATCGCGGTACAGAGGCACAAGCGTGCGACTGTAAACGCTACAGTTTGTGGGTTCTATTCCCACTCGAGGTTAATATTTTAATTTTCTTTGCTCTGGTAACGAGGCAAAGCGCGGCGTTAGTTATTTTTTCCATAGCCAGATGAATTTTTATTACATTCTCCTGTAAACCTTCTTTTTGGACAAGTCCTTTTTAAAATTGTCTAAATTACAAAAAAACAATCTGTAAATGTTTAATTTGAACACCATTCAGCTATTACTTACTACACAAACATTATATAGTGTGAATTGATAACAGCTGAACTGCGCACTATCGCGAAACTCTTACTGAGTCACCGTCCGCGTCACGTGGTGGGTGGCGTGGTCGATTCGAGTGTATGCTGTGTGTACAATAACACGCTGCGACGCTAAAATATATATGTAGATAGCTGGCTCGTGTGAAACTTTATTATTATTTTCTTTTTTTAATAATAATTCAGATTTATTGAATTAAATACACGCTATATTGCGCATATAAAAGGGTATTCAGAGGAACCCAAGAGTAGACACTCCTTAATTTCCAAATTTTCGAAATATTGCGTTTTGAAGGACGGTTTTTAACGCCGCGCTTTGGTTTGATACCAGAATTAAGAAATTAAAATAATTCATTTCCCCGAATAGGATCGAATCAAAATGTTTATATATTTTTTGTTGAAAAATCTTCTGTACATGGTATATAAAACCCACATCTCGATGTCCCACTGCGCCACGAAGGCCAACAAATTTGTTTTCTTTACATCAAATTTTCGTACTGTATACATGATATAATTTAGTTTTGTTAGTTCAAAGTTCTACATGCGCATGTATTTTAATTCAAATTCAGTACAGAAATTACATTCAAATTTCTAATTAATTGTCGCCCCTCTAGGGTTTATGTTACAGTAAATTGTTTGTTAGTTAGTGTTTATATTATTGGATGTTATATGTTTCATATTATATACAAACATACCACCGGGCCACTACAGATGGACTTTCGATGGACGCCGAAGGCTGTAGTTTGATTCCCACTGAGAGAATGAAATATTTAATATTTTTATGTAGATACTCCGATAACCAACCAAATCGCGGCATAGAGTTTCGCCAAGTGTTTGCAGAAAATGGGTAAAGGAAGTGTCTTAACACTAGGTTTCCATGCTCCCTCTGCCTATCCTGCTATTTGTGGAATACAGCGTGAAGATTTTTTTATGCGGGATAAAGCGTGAAGCTAAAAAATAATAATTTCTTACGACATTTATATCCCTAGCATAAAACATATTGCGTACTCCACAATGCAAAGTATAATACCAGCTGACATTTAATTGTCATTGATAAACGTCATAGGGAGGTTACGTCATCCATACACGGCGCTCCAAGTTCTCATACTTTAAAAGATTTTGAAATTTTAAAACTTTAGCATAGAAGTTTATTATTCAATGTAGGTTTTCATGTCAAGGTATATCTATCTTTTTATATGTTTGCCGCAATATAATTATACATATATAATGAAATTGTAAGTGATTGCTGTCTGTACTGTGGATATATGAGAAAATCTATTATTGAATGCCCATTTATCAATTAGCACCCTAATTCCGTAAACAGTTGAAAACAATTTAAATGCAGTTTTCAATATATACAATATTTTGCAAACTTTCGTTACCATTTAGTCTATGTATTATTAAAATCGGTTCATAAATAATAAAGTTATATCATGTTAAAGTATTTAATTCGACAAGATTGCTACCAAATAATTGTTTAATTGAATTGGCTGAAACTTTAGTTTTCAATCCAATTCAGATTAGTAAATAAATAACAGTGTAGTTCTACCTGGCTTTAGTTGCGTAGTAGGACAGCTCTGACTGAAAACACAATGGTGGTGGGTTCGATACCTACTCGATGGATGATGGATGGAATACGGAAGACAAAGCGCGGTGTTTAGTTACGTCACTCAACAGCAGCAGCAGCAGTGTGTCGAACTTGGGTAGTGTGTTGAATAAACTTTAATTCTGTTCGCTTATCTTGCTATACGAGGATAAAACTTGCTACCAAATGTGCCATGTAACCTTAGTATAGAAGTCTCTTTTTGTTAGTCATAAACGCTTTCACTCTAGACAGTCTACTATTGAATCTCGTACAAACAATGCTCGTTTCATATATTGTACTTCCCAAGCGAACAAAAAAAAACCAATAGCTGACAAATAAACTATTGTTACTGGTTTTGGCAGATGGGTCTGTTTGAACTCTTCAAATTTAAACCTTAGCACTCAATAAATAAAGTAGATATTACTGCAACAGAGCCATTGGTCGCTAATTGCACGATAAATCACAACCGTCCGCCCCGTTCCGCTACAGTATATTATATTATGTTATACTAATATTAATATGTGCTTTTATTAAAGATACAAGATAGGATTTGTTTTTTTAATTACGTTAGTTTAAGGTTCGTTCCTGGGATGCTTATTCGATTAGCGTAAAAACGTTACGTAAATTTATAGTTTATTTTATTAATATGATAAAATTTAAAACATTTTCTTAACTTAAATAAGCCTTAATTTAAATAATACCTAAGAAGGTAGCCTTGACATTTAGCAAGTAGTTTCTTACTTATTGAACAACCTATACTTGAATATTAAAATGCTTCAAAAGCACATAAAAAGTTTTTATAAGAAGTGAGAGCTTCTTCTATTAAATGTTATATACATTCACTTCCGAGATAAAGACGAAAGTGACAATCCATTTATCAAAATCGGCTGAATAGGGTCTTGATAACATAGATGTATGTCTATCTACCTACAAGCTATAGGAATGTATTGATTTGGGCTATAATAGTAAATATTGGTTTGCTTCTAAAATAATTTCTTTTATATACATATAGGTATATATTATGTATATCTTGCGATAAAGATATAAAAATCACTCCTTTTTGTCATTATAATGAGATTAATAATAGTTTCACGCTTTTAATGTATAATTATATAGGTATACAGGTATATATTAAAATGAGATTTCAATTATCTACCGTATGGCTTTAATGAAAGGTTTTTACTTAAATTATATTTTTTCAACTCAACTCAGAAAAGACAGTCGAGTTTAATTCTAATTTACCTCTATCAAATACATATGTGCCGTATATTTTTGGGGAGTCTATCGCTACATAAGCAACGCCACATGCATACGCTAGCGTCAAAAATCAATACTGAGCAGTCTCGTTATAACCAAACTTCAACCATAATATGAATTAAACTTTCGCGAAAAGCAATAGAATTCAATATAACTTGTAGCGGCAGTGCATGTACCTAATAGATATTTTGATTGGCATATTTGTTTTGGGAATGATTCTGCGAATATCATGTCTGCTAGCGTTATGTGCGTCTATGCATGTTTATTTGTTTTGTTGGTCTTTGGTGTTTTGGTGTGGTGTGGGTCACTGGTTCTATTCTAGTTTGATGTAAACTAGTCTGGTATTTACTTAATCATAACGTTCAATCACAGTGTCTTTAAGTATTTACATAGAGAAATAAGTATGTGAATAGAATCTTAATTATTAAAATTCATTATGAAGTGAAAGGTTGTCAATTTGATATTTAGTGGAAAGTGGGGAACGGAATGTCTTAACACTATGTTCCCTGTGCCTACTCTGCTGTGTGCAAGAGACAGTGTGAAGCTGATTTAATTTAATTTTTAATTAACATTGTCTCATTTATTAAAAATGTTTTAACGTCTGTTAAGATTTCTTTGAATAAAATTTTATTACTATTTGACAAATTTTGTTTTGTTTTATTGAATAAGTATTTGATGCTTAGAAAATATTTTAAGTACCTAATATTTGTTTGAAGTGCCTGAAAGTATATTTTGAGGTACTTAAGTACCACTCGGGAATTTTAGAGTTCCCAGTGTGACCTTTACGTTTTTTGTTCATTTGAAATATATAAAAATATTACTTTAAGATTCTAAAATTCGCTATTTCCTAATGCTTCAAACAAAAACTTTGCTTTAAACTGTTATGGGTAGACAAAAACTAATTATTAAGTATTTAAATAAAAAATTGGATTACTCAAAGTGCGCCACAGACGTATGAGACCTCGGCCCTAATCCATAAATAGAGAACTCTCAAGTCTGAGAACGATCTTGAGATACCGTTTTCAGGCAAAGATTAAATAAATAATTTGTTAGGTGGAACGCGCAAATCTCAGCCATTCATTGAAAAATTAATCGTTAATCGTCTCAATGCAACCTATTGTAGACGCGACTATAGTTAGTTACCTTGGGCGCATAGAATGTGCCATGTCTCATACATAACGATTGGTTTTTTTTTTCCATTTGGCCACGCGGGCAAAGCTTCGTTTTAAAACTAGTTTTATAATTGGATTCATTTATAAAATTACCGTCGGCGATTAATATTTTTTATGACTCATGTTTTTCTCAGATTTGCATAGAAACGGTGACCTCATAAGAGATTGTGAAAAGAGTCGATCGTTATTACTGAAGTTGTTTTCTTTAAATTTTTTAAAGAAAACAACTTCAGTAATAACGATCGACTCTTTTCACAATCTCTTATGAGGTCACCGTTTCTATGCAAATCTGAGAAAAACATTACTTGTCACGAAATGCTATTCCAAAGACACGTGAAACATTCTTTTTTTTTTTTCGGCTTCACGCTCTATCCCGCATTGAACAGGACATTATTTTTCTAATACTGAATACATGTAGTACTTAACTGTATAATAGTTATTGTGCGTTGATCTACCAACTAACTTTCTCTATTTCTCGGGAACTTTTAGGAGATTTAAAATGAAAATTATTTCGTTAAATCTCGTTAAAACTGCTACTATTCTTTCAGAATAATAATAAAAAAATGTATAGCCATTTTAAATTAGAATACCTATGCTATTGTTATAAAACGCCCTAAATAGCTTTCTACTTTCTGACACCACGCGAACACACTTATGTATGCGTCAGCTACGGGAATACCTATTTTTATAATATCAGCATTTTCGTTTCTTATATTCTTAAATAAAATACTTAATGTCTTTTTTTAAAAATATCTACAAATCGATTTCGACTTTCGTAAATTCTTAGCGTAACATAATTACTTTTATTTGGGGTGTTTATCTTTGACATGATTAGCATTTTTAACCGACTTCTTGTAGAAGGAAGAGGTTCTTATATCAACTGTATTTTTTTATTTTTTTAAATATCTATATAAGAAACGGTATATTGTGGCACTAGCATACTATGTCAATTACCTAAAATTTGTTAAGATAAGCTAGTAATCTGCATCACGTAAGTAATTTATAAAATCCCGTTTTTCCCGTTTCCGTTATAATTTTTGGGAAGTCCTCACATAGTGCTGCC
>DWNA01003476.1:0-10027 GCA_018249835.1 Heliconius besckei
GCATCTGCTCGATTTAAATGTGCGGAAAATGAAAATCTTAAATAAAAATGATTTGAAGCGTGCTTTGGTGGAAAAATGGGCTGAAATCTCGATTCAAACAACATCCAAATTGGTGGAATCCATGCCAAGGAGATTGCAAGCCATCATTGATGCTAATGGAATGCACACAAAATATTAATTGCCTTTCCTGTTATTTATTGTTGAGTTTTTTGCAAAATACGTAGAAGCCGGTTGGTGTGCAAATATTTATTTGACTTTAAAATACGTGTTTTTTCCGTCTTATTTTTTTATTTCTATTTTCTAAGGAACTTTATTTACCGATTCGATATATATATAGATTAAGCTATTAAATACAATAATTAACTAAAATCATTCTGTTTTTTTGTAGATGTAATTTCAAAAAATTAGGATGTGCAAATACTTTTTTTACCCACTGTAAGTACTTCTGCAGCTATATGGCGAATACTGGGATTCAATATTCATGAACGTTATCCCACATGCATTTGAGCGTTCATTTGGAAAACGGGCAACGGATATACTTTAACCCAGACAATGCAAAAGAACGCGTTGACAATCCACGGCCAGCGACCCTTTTAGCGTTTTTCACGTTATGTAAAGAAGATTTTACAAAAACGTTAACTTATGGTAAAATGCTCGCTTATTACACTTATAATAATAAGCAAAGAGGTATTTTTAAACGACTTCGAAAAGGCACTCCTGTAGAGTGATTTCCAGGGGTATACAAAGATACTGCCTTAGGAAGAGTATACACTGTTCATCCCAGCAATGGTAAATGCTATTATTTGCGATTGTTACTGCACAATGTATGTCTTTTGCGTTTTTAAAAACTATTAACGGAGTAGAGTATACTACGTTCCAAGCAGCTTGCGGAGCACTTCACTTGCTTGAAGGCGATGAACACTGGGATAACACCCTCGAAGAGGTGTGTGTTAGTTATTCACCGAATCGATTGCGTCATTTGTTTTCTTTAATATTGGTGTTTTGTGGCCTTTCGGACCCATTGACGTTATGGGATAAATAAAAGACGAATCTTTCTACGCCTCAGAGGAGGCTAAACTCGAACCATGACATTTTCACCGATAAAAGAGCAGTAAATCAAGCACTGTTCTATACAAGATATTGTATCAGGTTACTCATTAAGTGCCTACGGTCTTCCTGTATCTCAAATAGTGCCTAATCATCTTTATATTAATCGTGAATACATTGCAGAAACAAGTTACAACTCAATAGATTTGAACGCCAAAGTCGAAGATAATTTAACACGCGAACAGTGTGAAGTAGCGGGCAACAGCTAGTACTATATATATTACTTTTATTATACAAGAGAATCGTCGCTTATTGTTATGCTTATTATTCTTAGCGTAAAATAAATATTTAAGTAATTGATAAATTCATTAAACTTACGTGTAAATTTGTCAAGTGAAAGTAATGAAGAAGAAAAAGAGTCAATGAAAAAGAAACCCAAAATTGTTCATCGAAAATATGACGAAAGCTACATAAGTTACGGTTTTACATATCATCAAACCTTGACCTACCCCAAAATGTCTTGTTTGCGGAGAAACTTAGGGAAATAATTCAATGGTGCCTTGTAAATAATATGACTTTTAACTACTGAACACCCATCAGTAGCCCAAAAGGACGGACCGGATCAGACGAAGCTCAAAAAGCAAGCTACATCGCTAACATATTCGCTAACATGTTAAAGCTAAAAAGCCGCACTCTCTTGCTGAAACTGTAGTTTTACCTGTCTGCTAAGAAATTGTCAAGATAATGATTAGCCAAAAAGCTGTTAAAGTTATTGAAAAAATACCTACATCGGCAGAAACGATTTCACATCGAATCAATGACATTAAATCGACGTTGATTGAAAAATTGAGTTAGTGAAGTTTTGGCTCTACAAGTTGATTTGGCTCTACAAGTTGATGAGTCCACTGACATCAGTGGTCACGCGCATCTCATCTCAGATGTTAGATACATTGATGTATGTAAATTAAAAGAGGACTTTTTATTTTGTCTGCCACTGCCTAACCATACAACTGGTGAAGAAATATTTACAGTAACGAACGAATTTTTCGATGAGCATAATTTGGAATGGCATAACTGTATAAGTGTTTGCTCAGACGGCGCAGCGGCTATGACAGGTAAGGCTAAATCCGTATTTCCTATTTCTATTTCCCTAAGCGTAATCTGCAACCCATGGACTGGGTTCGAAATTCATTCTCCGGGACATTCCTTTCGGACACTTATCAATAAATGAGCAGGAAGAACTGATAGAAATATAAACGAATCGCACATTAAAATAAAAAATTTCTGAAACAGATTTAGAACATTTTTGGCGGTGTGAAAAATGAATATCCTCTGCTTTCTAAGCATGCTATTGCAATACTTTTGCCATTCGCAACGACCTATTTGAGTGAATTAGGATTTTCGACTCTTCTATATATATAAAAATGAAACCCGTTTTCCTTGGTCACGGCATCACGCGTGAATGACTGGACCGATTTCACTAATTCTTTTTTTGTTGTATTTGTTATTATTAGGAGAAGGTTCTTACGGAAAAAAATATTAAGAAAATCTCTCAGAAATATTGAAAAATGTACATTTAATTTTGCATATTTTAAAAAACGCGAGTAACAAATGTCAATGTCATTTCACAGCCATAGATTATATCGATGAAAGAGCATCGTTTGTTATGCTGTCATCGTTTGTTTGGCCATCAACGTTTGTTTTGATTGTTGTTTGCTAATTTTTTATTCTGGCTGCCATCTTGAATACACGTTTTTGAGGACAGCCAGAAGAATTATCCACTTTAAAGTTATCTCTACTTGATATTGGCGTGTCGCCATTCGTTTTTAATTGTTAAATTATATTACTTGATATTGGCATAGAATCGTAATGGGAAAGCCATTGAATAAAAAGAAGTGAAGTTTGCTGATTACACAAGAATAAAATTTGGTATACATGGTTATACAGAAAATGTATGAGAGCTTTTCATTTTCAGTTGGATTTTCGTTTTTAACAATGCCACCAACCAGACGTACATGCTTAGGCCGCAGAACTCGAAATACGGCAAGTCAAAGAAATATAAGAGCAAATCAAATTGATGAGCAACGCGAAGCGCGAAATGAACTTGAACGGAATCGATATCAACATAGAAATTTTGTGTTTAATCCCCACAGAGCTGCATTCAGTTATAATGTAGCAATTGATTACAGTTCAGCGAAAATTGTTGCTATTGGACAAATGAGTATTGTGTGTCCACATTGCAAGGCATTGAAATTCAAAAATGAAGCCCCTGGATTGTGTTGCGCCAGCGGCCAAGTCAAATTGACGCCATTGGTACCGCCACCAGAACCACTACATTCATTGGTATCTGGAATTGGTCCAGATTCTTATCGTTTTTTGACTCATATCCAGCAGTACAATAATTGCTTTCAAATGACATCATTTGGGGCAACAAAGGTTATTCGAGACAATTTTATGCCTACTTTCAAAGTAAGTAATTATAATGGTAAACATTTTTTTTTGTTTTACTACCTATGGCAAATAAGTTTTTTAGGTCTACTACCTATAGCTGTCATGGAAGGCTGTTCAATGTCGAGGTTTAAAGTAGTTTCAATTTGAAATGATGTAAGGTATTGTGGCAGTATTTTGCGAGCCACATGGTGGTAAAATTTGCTATACAATTACCTTCAAACATTTTTCTATCAACACAATGAATTAGTTGCATTATTCACAACTACATTAGACCGCATGCCATCTGATAATCACAAAATTGTCATCAGAGCCGATAAGGCGCCTGCAGGACAACATGCTGGACGTTTTAATGTGCCAACAATTGATGAAGTGGCTATTGTCGTTGTGGGTGAAAATTTAGAAAACCGAGACATTGTTTTACATCGGCGGAACGATCAGCTTCAGCGTGTGTCTGAAACACATCGATCATATGATGCTTTACAATATTTTATTTTGACAAGGTGATTTTATATCAAGGTGATCTATCATTTTTCAATGAAGATAAGTCCAGTTACGAGTAAATTATTAACAATATGTTACTTTACTAACTGTTTACTAACATAAAATTTATATTATTATCATAACACAAAAAATTGTTTACAGGTGCTGACACGAACAAAAAAAATTAGTTCAATGAATTATTATTCATACAGACTGATGGTTCGGGTAAATGAGGACAATCACATCTTTAAATGTCGGCGTCTATTTCACCAGTATGGATATGTATGTGAAAGTTGAAACTGAACGATCGACATTTATCAGGTTGAACCAGGCAAAACTCCGTTCCGAGGAATACATTCATCTTCGGGATGCCATTAATGCTGATGGAAATGCACAGAATGTTGGCAGTACAACTATTCTCCCAGCAACATACGTTGGAAGTCCGCGTCATATGCATGAATATGCTCAAGATGCTATGTGTTATGTAAGACATTATGGCACACCAGATTTGTTTATCACATTTACATGCAATCCAAAGTGGACAGAAATTCAATAAGAATTATTTAAAGTAAGTAAGTAAAATAAGTAAAATACTCTTTATTGTACACCAGACATATATCACAATCAAGAGAGATAATATTGTTATGATAGTACAATAGGCGGCCTTATTGCTAAATGAGCAATCTCTTCCAGGCAACCTTGGGGTAGAGGAGATCATTCATTAAATGGGAAGAGGTGCACTGAGTATGTCATTATTATAGATACGACAATACATACACATACATACACAGATATATATATATGAAAATATATAAATACATACTTAAACACATTATTTGGGTACATAAATATATAATAATATAATATAATAATTTACTAGCCAATCATCCATTGATCGGCACGATATCACTGCAAGGGTGTTCAAAATGAAATAAAAATCACTCATGGATTTTATTGTTAAGCATCGCGTGTTCGGCGAGACGCGCTGTTGGATGTACTCAGTTGAATGGCAAAAACGCGGATTACCACATGCACATATCCTCATTTGGTTGGTTGAGAGGATAAGACCGAATGATATTAATCATGTAATATCAGCATAAATGCCCGATTATAATGAAGACCCACTGTTACATGAGGTTATTACAAAAAATATGATACATGGTCCATGTGGTATATTAAATCCCATTTCTCCGTGTATGGTTGAAGGAAAATGTTCAAAACGCTTTACTGGAAATGATGGATATCCACTTTATCGCCGCCGACCCATTGATGACAATGGAAAGTCAACAATAGTCAAAGTAAATCAACAGGACATTGAAGTTGATAATCGTTGGGTTGTTCCGTTTTCGCCATTACTCTGCAAGGCATATAAAGCACACATAAACGCCGAATTTTGCCACTCCGTAAAATCCATAAAATACATTTGCAAGTATGTGGACAAAGGTAGTGATATGGCTGTCTTTGGAGTTGCTGCCGAAAATTCAAATGATGAAGTCACTCAATATCAAATGGGCCGCTATGTTAGTAGTAACGAAGGCATGTGGCGTATATTTTCGTTTCCTATACATGAACGACACCCTACTGTTTTTCACTTGGCCGTACATTTGGAAAATGGTCAACGGGTGTATTTTACAGATGCAAACGTATTACAACGAGTTGACAGGCCACCATCGACAACATTAACCAGCTTCTTTGAAATGTGCTAGAATGATGATTTTGCCAGAACGCTACTTTATTCAGAAATGCCAAGATATTATACCTGGAATCAATCATCAAAAAAATTCCAACGACGAAAACGAGGACAACCAGTTACAGGTTTTCCACAAGTATTTTCCACCGATGCACTAGGCCGTCTTTATGCAGTCCATCCCAGTCAAGACGAATGTTTCTATTTGCGTTTACTGTTAGTCAATGTTCGTGGTCCAACATCATTCCAACATCTGCGAACAGTTATTGGTGTATTGTGTGGCACATACAGAGAAGCCTGTCAACATTTGGGATTGTTAGAGAATGACACTCATTAGGACCACACTCTCGAAGATGCTGTGATTTATTCAAATCCTAAACAAATACGAACATTATTTTCTATGATTTTGTCTACATGCTTCCCATCAACACCGATTGATTTATGGCATAAATACAAAGATCATATGGCGGAAGATATATTGCATCAGATGCGTCTTAGAATATCGAATGCAGATTTACAAATGAACGAAGAAATTCACAATGAAGCATTAATTTTAATTGAGGACATGTGCTTGATGCTTACCAACAAAGTATTAATACAAATAGGAATGATAGCACCCAATCGCCCAATGCACAACTCATTTGATCAAGAATGGAGACGCGAAGTCCAATACGATTCCGAAACATTAAGAGAAATGGTTGATAGAACAGTACCCCTTTTGAATCAACAACAAAAATATGCCTACGATACGCTCATGAAAGTAGTGAACGATGGAACTGGCGGAATTTATTTTTTAGATGCTCCTGGTGGAACTGGGAAAACGTTTTTGTTATCATTGATTTTGACCACGATTCGATCGCAAAATGGAATTGCACTAGCCCTAGCTTTATCAGGTATTGCAGCTACGTTGTTGGAAGGCGGTCGAACAGCTCATTCAGCTCTCAAGTTGCCGTTGAACCTTCAAATAAATGAAACTCCAACATGCAACCTTTCGAGGAATTCTGCCATGGCCAAAGTGCTTTTCCCAAACATAGCTCAAAATTACGTAAATCACGATTGGTTAAGCGAACGTGTTATATTGGCCGCAAAAAAATGTTGATGTGAACGAAATGAATTTTCAGATTTAATAGAAAATAGCTGGCGAATTGAAGAATTACAAATCAGTTGATTCCGTTACTGTCGGATGTGATGATGATGATGTTGTCAATTATCCAACAGAATTTTTAAATTCGCTGGAATTACCCGGCTTACCACCTCATAATCTGCAAGTAAAAATCGGATCAGTAATTATAATGTTACGGAACATAAACCAGCCACGTCTGTGTAATGGTACCCAAATGGCTTGCGGTGAAGAAATTATTGAACAATGTCATCGAAGCAACAATTTTAAAAGGGAAGTACAAAGGCGAAGATGTTTTAATCCCACGCATCCCTATGATACCGAACGACATGCCATTCAGCTTTAAGCGTTTACAGTTTCCAGTGCGGCTTGCATTTGCAATGTCAATAAATAAATCGCAAGGGTAGTCGCTAAGTGTATGTGGCATCAACCTAGAAAATCCATGTTTTTCACATGGCCAATTATATGTCGCCTGTTCCCGTGTCGGAAAACCAACAACATTATTTGTTTACGCGCCAGAACATAAAACTAAAAATATAGTTTATCAAAAAGCATTAGAGTAGAGAGAAGCAGTGAAGAGTACAGAGGCTATTAGTTGCTTTCTAGAGCGCGCGTGGTATTGAGCTTAGTGTTTAAATAAAAATGCAAAGTTGTTCAATAGCGATTTGTAAAAATATTTGTGAATCCTAAGAAATAAACACTATTTTGAAAATATATATTTTGTTTTTTATTTAATTAAAAATTAGTAGTCATTTTCCGGTATAGCGAGACCAGGGAATTATGGATTCATTTTTATATGGAGGATTCAGTTGAAATTGAATAGGTACTCATACCTAAGATAGGTCAGCTATACAAAATAAAGTAGTGCATCATTGCAACGCTAAGGCGGTACGAAGTTCGCCGGGTCAGCTAGTACCACAATAAAAACCAAAAAAAGGGAACGCCTCAGGACGATCGACGAAGAAATGAGAGCAGCCCTGTCAGCGATTACTCCAAATTTAGACCTATGCTCGATTAAACAGTCTCATGTTTCGCGTTAAATACTTTTTTTTTATTAATTGTAAATGTTGATTAATTACTTAAAAACTAATTTTTAATTTGTGGTGTATCTCCAAAAATTTTAATTTTCCTAGAACCTTGATCATAAAAAGTTTGTGAAACACTGGTGTAGAGTATACTACGTTCCAAGTAGCTTGCGGAGCACTTCACTTGCTTGAAGGCGATGAACACTGGGATAGCACCCTCGAAGAGGTGTGTGTTAGTTATTCACCGAATCGATTGCGTCATTTGTTTTCTGTAATGTTGGTGTTTTGTTGGTGTGTTGTAGATTGAATTGAGAATTAGTGAAGTTTTTGCGCTATAAATTACGCGTCGTACGGCTCAAGTGACAACATCTATTTATCCGCTCCGCTAAACTAGTTCTTGCACACGTTATAGTTTAGTATATTTTTAGTAAAATGAAGAAAGCTAAGTGATAAAAGGACATTGGAATTGTTGTAATCTTACAGTGTAACAATAAATTTGTGCAAAAAAATGACAATATCAGTTTAATATCGAGTATATGAAAGAAAGTTTAAGAAGTCAGTTTTTTATTCAAACTCATAGTGAAGTGATCGTAACGTGCTTATGCAGCGAAGTAGCGCTTGAGCAGCGAAGAGCCGATTACACCTTTAATATACCCACCGCTGTTTTAAGCGCTACAGTGCTTTTTATATTACCGTTTTGTTCGTAATTTTAAAATAGTTATAGAATTTCAAAATGGCATCTGATTATTGTGCTGACTGCAAGAAAACTTGTGAATGCTTTGATTTTATAGTATGCTGTCGATGTATAAACAAATATCATGCGTGTTTAAATTACACCTTAAAAAAAAATCTAATCTGTCCAATGCAGTGAAAGCAAAGTGGGTGTGCCCCTCGTGTCGTTTTAATGAACCTAAAAATGGCGATAACTCAAACACGCCTGTAAGACCCGGTACCTCCGCATCAAAGTCCGATTTTGAGAATATTACACAACGGTCAAAGGTATCACGGAGTTCCACACAGTGGACATGTATTTCATCGGAAAATCTAAGGGAGATTATACGCGAAGAACTTCGAGACGCCTTAAATTGTCAACTCGTAGAAATTAGAACGCAGATAGGAACTTTTGAACAGTCTATTTCATACTTGAGTGGTGAATATGATAAGCTTAAGAATGAACGCGACCTTCGCAGCAACCTTATCAACGCAATTCAAAAAGACCATGATATGTTGCGATCTTCTACCAATGAATTGTTAGTTCGTCTGCGTCACGACACGCCAGCCACAGATGCTACAGACGCGTAGTGTAGTGTAAGGTGTGTAGGGGAACACTAAAATCCAATCCATCCATACATAGGAAAAGGAAACGAAAACTACAAAGAACTACCTTATCAAAAATACAATCAGCAGAAGTACTAAAAAGAATTTATTTAAAAAAAATAGTCGCCTATTACCAAAAAAAATTGAAATGCAAAGGTTTATGTCTAAAAAAAAATAGAATGAATTAGAAATTAAAATATTAAAGATTCAACTAGAAAAGGCCAAAAAGGATTAGTTTAAAGGACTACATCATACTTTAAATTTCAGTAATCGTTTGATTTTCACTGAGAATAGTCGTGTCAAACGCAAACGCGTACCTACTACTGTGTAAAATGCAAACGTATCACAACAAAGCCGTCGAGACGGCCGGACTGCGATGATGATCTACGAGTAGATAATCATTGCGTAAGGCCCGTATGTAAACAACAAATAATGTTGTTAAGGCACACAATTAACACTGAGTAAATACCTTTATAAGTTTTCGAATGTTGTTGGTATTTTATATAAGTTTCTAGTTATTTAAACTTCACTTGATAGTTATTTTGATTTTTAATAAATAAGATTGTATTTAGTAATATTAGTGTTGTAAAGTTATTACTAGCCTAAACAATGAATGCATCGTCGAAAGATTGCAACAGCTAAAATGTGTTGCAGAAAATCAACCCAAGCTCCATCAACATCAAATATGGATACTGAGCCACAACAGATTGAGTATGAGATTGATGAATAAGAACTTGCGAAAGAAACTGAGTGGATTAGAGTAAAGACGATAGATATAATTGAACGCATCGCCTAAAATTAAAACAATAGTTTAACAAAATGTCAGAAAAATCCCCACACCATCTCCTATTATAGTCGACGGCGTGACACCTTCACCGTGAAGATGTTGAATGGCGGAAG
>DWNA01003477.1:0-10027 GCA_018249835.1 Heliconius besckei
GAAACTAATAAAATTTTCGCCACTTAATTCAATTAAAACAAATCTGTTTACTATTTACGGTATCTCTTAATGTTATTTTATTTTTCAAGCATCATAAAGGACTTTATTTAGGAAAGTTGGTTACACTAATATGCTTATATGTATATAATGATATTTTTTGCAGGACAATAAAATTAAGTTAATAATTAAATGGATAAAGATTAGAATATACAATATAATGTAAAATTTACACATTTTACACTCAAATCCATGAAACTGATTTGAGGTACATATAAAGTAATAAAATCTTAAATTACTTACATAACTGCATTATACAAAAATATGAAAAAAATTAGATAATACTTACATAATTAAATATTATATAACATTGAGTAATAAAATCAAGTATTTTCAATCAATTTGAAAGTAATTAACTAATATAAACTATATACTTATTATATTAGACATTCATTGGTACAGTACATATAGATATGCAAAATATGTTTCGTAAAGAAGTAATGCAAGTGTACGAACAGGCGCATACCGTGCGCCTCGACGCACGACGACGAGAAAGTATGATCGATAGGTGCCGTGGACTCTGTTCAGATGGTTGGCACTGCAGAATTATTTTATCACTTTAACCATTAACCCTAGTGTCAGCTGTTCAATATATATCCACTAATAAATTTGTAAGAATATTTATTATATGAAATAATATAAAGGAATATAGGTATAAGATATAAATCCTCCAGAATACGGCTTACCGCTTACCTTACTATATTCGTCATGTGTATATCTGAAAATAAAATATATATTTTTTTTTTATGAGAGATCATAGTGGTGCACACGCGCAAACAAGATAAAAAACAATTAATATATTGATACCCACTCAGTCAGTCAGTCAGTGTCAGTCAGTCAACGTGAAATTTAAAAAAAAACTTCTATTTATATCTATTTAATAAAGATGGCACTAATTTAATTGTAAATTTGTAAAGAAAGAACTTGTGAATTAAGTGATTTAATAGATCAACATAGTGAGACATGATACCTACTATTCAACAGTTCATGAAACTATGCTATCTAAATACATCAAACGTATTTCATAAAAATTACTGCGGTGGATTATTACTATTCTAAGCACTTATTAGGTCATTATACCAGAGTAATCATAATTGCAATAGACATAAAGCTAAAGAAACTCATGATACAACTTAATTTAATCAAATAAAATCTCATTTATCGTCTAAATAAAAATGGTACTTTTCATTAAATATTTTAAAATGGTTTAGGAGTTAACAAAAACACCACCACCATTGTAGTTAACACAAACGTGTCACTTATATTATTAATTAGAATATACAAATAAAAATATGTTCCAAATTACAACGCAACATAATTAACTCAAAAAATCGTGTGTGGCCACCGCGACGCAGGGACATAAGTGTCAGACACTCGGGGAAATTAAGTATTTCATATTTTCTTTTATCTAAGCAAGGCAATATTTCAAGAATAAGGCGGAAAGTGGAGAGCGAAAGTATCTTAATAGATAGCGAAATGTCTTATGAGTGCTCCAAATCCTAATCGTTGAGGAGTAGTCTTCTGTCATCGTCAGCTCAGTATTGTCATCAGATGATAACTACAAGAAGAAATATGTGATAATTTTAAGAAATTATATGACATACATAGTACGTACCTATAAAATTCGAAGATTTCCTCGAGATTCATGGGCTTCCATCATCAGATCCTGAGTTGATAACGATGGGCAAGTCAAATAAAATAATAGAATAATTTTTAAATCTATCCACAAATAGCAGAGAAATCGACGGACAAACATAAAAAAACATATATAGTTAAAGAATTTTTATATAATAGAAGTGAATTGAAAATATAACGCAACTATCTAAGGATACCTCAATTATGTAAATCTGTTTAGCGCTATAGCGTAGCTACTTGAGAATTATATTAATAAGTTTAATTATTATGTGCTTTGGTTAAATTAGTCGAGGCCTCGCCAAAGTTATCTGTGCTTCCATTATAAAATGCAAGAGATGCGTGTAGATATAAAACAAAACAGAGAAAGAACCTTTTTAACAAAAAAGTAATTATTTGTAACCGTAGAAATATTAAATGACTTTACCTACATAATATTATTCTACATAACAGTGTGCAGGGGACCTAAAGTGTGCCGTATTAATATTACAGTCTGAGGTATTTTGGAGCAAATAATTTAATGTAATTACACAAAAACACAGTGAAGTAACAAATAACCACGCGCAATTATTACGAATACAGTTATTTGGTCTTATGGACTCACGTTTTATGTTCCTGTGAACATTTAACATTGCGTTTTTAAGTTAAGCAAAAATATAATTTGAAAACAAAATAACCTAACAAGATTTAAGTATACTTTTTAGAAAACGCATAAAAATTTGAACGTAGCGGTATTTGAACCCGCGCCTCTTGGAAACCGTACAAGCGTTATGACTAACTAAGCCATACGTTCTCATCAAGCTATGTCGAAATTCTTATTAGTTTGTTACAACAGATTGTTACAAATTTCCGCTACCAAAAGATAATTGCTAAGAATTATCATTTGGCAAGAGAGAAAGAATCCTATTTGATAAATATTTTCATCATTTTTAAAGTACACATTACACCACACTAGAAAAGATTTTTTCCTCCTTTTTCTAAACAGTACATTTTTCCCTAAGCTTTAAAAATTATAAGAATTAAGTATACCACAAAAATACATACAACTAATAAACAACCAACATGTCCCAAATGTCTAGATAACTATCCTTATCACTAAACCTACGTGCCAATAAATTTATAAAGTAGCTTTCACCGCCGACACAAGAAATCGTTCAAATAGATGACACTTATCTATTACAATATGTAATTTATCATACGTTGATTTTAGGCGTTACACTTACCCAGTAAAGGAGAGAGCAGACTGTGACCTTGATATCATTTCGCACATGAATCTAAACTCTATTCGTGTCATTTTTTTCGTCCGATAGATATGCAAATACGTACGTACCGCAAAGAGTACGTCGACCTTGCGTCTCGTCGCCCACGAGCTGTATGAATCAAGCACAGATCTAGCGTAACAGAACGCCAGCGAAGTAGATCCTAGTGACCTAGTGATTTCCATAACATGTGTGGGCGGGCTCGTGTGCGTTGACGATATGAGGTGGGTTATGTTACGCACATTGCACAGGTGACAAGGGTCGACGAATCGTCGAAAAGTACGATTGAATTAATTGCCAATTTGACGCTTTAATCATTCAATCTTCGTCACAGTTAATTGGTAATTGCTATGTAAGTTATTTATATTGTTGTAAATAACAATGAATGCCATCATAAATGAATGCACAGTTGCACGTATTAGACGGTGTTTATGGGTTCAAATCACACTCGAGGGATTTTTATGTGTATACTGGAGTTTTAATAATTATTATTTCCTATAGCAATAGATTTTTATAATCTTAAGTATAGCGTCATACATTATATTTTTTTTCATCTCATAGCTAATTAAACGATATAGGTAATTTCTTCTTGAACAACATAAAATGTTACCCGAAATGAGTAGATAGATGTAGGTATGCAAGGTGGGTAGAATAGAAGATCAATTCCATGTAATTATTGAGATTAGATTTCTTATTTGGTCTAGTGAGCAATATGTCCTAGTGTTATTATGGAGGCAAAATTTTATCATCGTTAAGTAACTCTAACGCTCGAGCGTGATTTCTTTTCTATACTCCTACAGAAATGAGCAAATCAAAATATTATATTCGAATTTTCACAATAAATTGACAAAGTGGTTGACTTTGAGCTTTTTAATTATATCTAGTATACCTAGATATGATTAAAAAGCTCAAAGTCAGCTTGCTACTTACAAAAGTTTATGCTGCTCTAATATCGTCTTTAACTATCAGTGTAATAAAAACCTCTTCTTTTTCAAGCCCTAGTTTTTCAAACAGATATGATACGATAGAGCTTTAGCTTTATTCAGAATTTCTATTTGATTATGAACATAACAAAGTTTAGGCAAATATTACACTTTTTTAAGAGTATAAATTATAAGTAATCACAATCTGCTATGTTTCTTTTTGCTCAGTTTAATAAGAACAAAATGAATTTTATTTGTTACTCCTGGTAACAGTCCTCCTCTCCTGTCTTCCTCCTCTGCTATTTCTAAGAATTAATGCAAAATACTTGCTTATTGCTTTCTATTAAATTTTCTTACTTCTTGCAATGTGTCTATTAACTCGAGAGAAGTTTACACAATTGTTTAATACAAATGTATCTAATTTATGCTATATTCTGAACTGTTCACTGAAATATTTATTGACATACTTCTAAAAATTATATGTGGATGTCATCCTGAAAATGGTACCTACTATGGCCTAGAGAACACAATCTGTGTATTGTGTGTCTATTATAAAATGACCAAATAAGTTCCTTAATAATCAAAACAATTATCCTATTTGTCAAGAATCCTACTACATTTATGTATTATAATACTTATTTCAAACAAACATACACCAAATTTAGAGCTTAATTTTGTTAAGCTATTATAAAATTATAGCATAGTTAAAAGGTTATGTCATACATTTTTCAGATACTGTTTATATATAAAATACAGTAGTCTAGTATGAAATAACTCTTATTAAAGCACGTATTGTTTATTAAAGAGCTCAGTGACCTAAGATACAATAACTATTAAAAAATGATCTAATACTATTGAATCATCTTATGGTCCTGATAAATTTTGATAATAAATTTGAAATATCTAATCAATATGAATTAATTTATGTAGCCATATTCTATTTTTAGCAGACTTATTAATATATTAACTTTTTAATAGCGTGGAATTTGAATCCTCTTGGCAACCGTACAAGAAATAAGGGTTGAAATCGTGATATGTTAATATTTTTTTTTTGAGCGTGATAATAACTTCACTATATCCCTAGCGGGGTAGATCCCATATCAAAGAGAACTTTCTTTCGCCCCGTCCACAGTCATCAACCTCTTCATACATGCCCTCCTGGGGGGTATCTTCCTCCTTCCTCTAGTATTTTCGATACTGTGTTTTTGAAGTTCAACCGAGATCTCTTCCACCTATAGGGGTAGGCTGAAAGGGCCTAGTGTCACAACACTCCGTCTTCCGTTCTCCAATCGAATTCAAAACATTACCTTTAAGTGGCGAAATTAAACGACGCCTCTACCTACCCCGCCTTGAATGCGGGATACAGTGTGAAATTGAAAAAAAAAACTAATATAGATTTTTATATTTAAATCCATTGCATTTGAAATACATATGTATTTATGAATATGAAAATGGTATTGTCTCACACTGAGCTACGTATGCTGTATAGCTGTGACGCGTAACTAATTCGTGTGATGGCTACACCGCCCTCCGCCCACAGCGGACTGGACTAGGGACAATGCCGTCTAGAACTTACACTTTATGGCCCTATACAAAATGCACCTAGTTAGAATTATATTTGTGAAGGTTTAAGTAATTTTAAAATTAACATTACTATTTAAAACTTTAGCACTTAGCGCACACTTTTACCTTTAGCGCTTAGCGCACACCGGCAGAGGGAAATGAGTGTCTTAACACTAGGTTCCCCGCTTTCTGCCGAATTCTGGAGGCATTGCGTGTTGAGTGGCAGAATTCAACGCCGCGCTTTACCTCGACACCAGAGCGAAGAAATGGAAATATAAACGTAATTAAATATTTGACTTCCCTTTCCCTTTCACTCCAATGTAAGATCTGCACCTTCGGGAACTGGCAATAGAATCATATTAGAATCACGACTAACGTAATTGCCTGTAACGGTCTATGAATAAAAATATTTTGAATTTGAACTGAAAAAACACCTAATATTTTCACATAAGACTATAAATAATAGTCGTGCTTTTGTAAGCTTACATTGAATACACGGTATATTGAACAGTTTGTACTTATCTTTGTTTATGTTTCAACGTTAATAAGTATCAAATAGTACGGATGTAATTGTTTAAGTAATTATAATGTATGATAAAGTCTGTAATTTTATATGACTTAAAACGTTATATTATTACAATGTACGATATTCTATGTGATAAAAAAATGATGGCACGGGGTCACAGTTTGAATGTAAATGCTACTAGTTGTGAGTTCGATCCCCACTCGAGGAAACGAAATATTTATTTAAATTTATATTTTCATTTCTTTGCTGTGGTGTCGAATCAAAGCGCAGTATTAAGTTCCGCCAGTCAACACGCAAAACCTCCAAAATTCAGCGAAAAATGGGAAACGGAGTATCTTAACACTAGGTTCCCTACCATGCTGTGTGCGGGATACAGCGTGAAGCTAGTTTATTTAATATAGTGCATACGAATAAAATAAAAAAGATTTATGGAAATTATGAACATTATACTATTGGAGATCTAGTTAGTATAAATATAGAATATTTGTTTTTTTCATTATTAAAATGAATAATATACTACCAACACCTATATAATGTTGGTATTATGAGTAATTGTGTAACATGGTGTTCACAAATCATCATCGAATCGAATTGAAGAACTTATGATTAATACTGAACAGTCTCTATTACCATATTTGTTAAAACTACTTTTGTCTTAGTAATACTTGGAATGGCTGTAAAAATATTTTTTTTGTTTAAAATATATATGCGGTATTTTATAACTTGTGTTTTCTAAGCACATTTAATATTATGTTATCAGTATCAAAATAATTATAAGATTTTATAACATTTTTTTGGAGATTGCACAAGCAAATGAAAGACCGATGTGGAAGATTTAGCCTACGTTTAAAATCTATTTAATTAAAAAATAAAATAAGTACTTTTGTAAATACAGTATATTTTAACGATAGTACCTACTCGTTTATATTTAACTATTTAAATTTTTAGAAATAAAAGAGACACTTCCATCATTATTTTATATATAAAAAAAGAAAATCCTACACCCATTACAATGATATCGTGATGTGATGGAATTCGAGGTGCAATTTTCTTAACATGTAGGAAACGGGAAATACAGGCCAGGTGAGCAGTCATTAGCTTCTTGTCGTGTGAAATTAGCCTTTTTTGTTGTATTCATGGAGAGATTTATGTAATCATTGGTTATTTTATAAAATATTCGAAAACTTTCATTTATTAAAATATTTTATAAATATTGAGGATATTCTAACTGCTTAAAAGCTTTTGCTTATAGATAGATAGTTTTAAAATAAAATTGAAAAGAAAATATTTTTTAAACATTTTGATTAATATTAGTTTCATCTATCTATATAAGAAATTGGTGCAACACTATTTGACCCATTTCTTTCAATTCGATTTGCTTAAAAAGATTCTGATGACAATATTTTCATGACATAGAAGTGATGTTCCTGCCTACATATAAGGGTTTTTTTAATATTTTATATAATTTTATTATTATTATCTAGTTATTGTTTACTATCGATAATAATAAAATATATTTAACACCTATCACTATTGTATATACTCGTAGATATTGTCTTTGACGTATTGTATTTATATAGAGGTAATATTTATATTCAAATATTGTACGCGATAATTATTTTAAAAACTATATGTATAAACATACGTTACTATTTTATTACGACTTTTCTTACGCTACGCAATAGGAGATACCCAATAATATTTTATTAGTAGTATTTCCATTTGAATACGCAAACTATGTGAAAATAATATACTTTTTTTTTTAAAATACAATTTCACGTTGACTGGGACATTTTCTTTACAAATTTGCATAACCTATAAGCGGACATTCTACACATTGTTTTGGAAATATTTAATTTCTCCAATGTGGAAATCTATATTGGCATAGTAGAACGGACTAAAATGTCAATGGTTGTTTATTCGACTCCTAGTCGGATAATATTTAATTTATTGCTCGCTTCTCCCTTTGCTTCTCTTTACGATTTTTCTTCTGATAAGAAAGAAGAAAGTAGTTAGAGAGTTCCCCTATCGATATTCCCCTATAGATATTTAAGTTAATTACAATATAATATGTAGAATGCTATAGGTACATACCACTCTATATATATAATTCTAATACTTACATAATAAGGAAGATGTTATAATTTACTTTATATAATATCCATGAGACATACATTTATAGGAAATCTATAATTTAAGCTGAAGACTATTAATGAATCAAATACCTATACCCATACAGGAAATATAAAATTTTTACTATGGACTAATATAACAAAAATCATTTAACGATATAGAAAGTGTAAATGAAAATGTGCAAATACAATCCATCTATTGTGAATAGATCATTAGAATCAGTATAGATGATTAAGATGCTCCTCTGCAAGGTCGGCAGGCCAGCGTGGGAGCGTTGCACCGTATTCAAATCGTTTTAGAAAAATACGCTAATTGAGTACTTTCCTGTTTTCCCGGTCAATTAGTCGCGTATTCTCGCGCGATTTACTTTAAACAAGATTATAAAATAAAGCACTTACATATTCAAATGACTCTTTGTCTTTGCTTGTATAATGTTTAGTCCCTATTTCATCACTTGGCATTTCATTAGAAAATTATTATAGGTTAATTGTATAATGGTATTACTGGTTTCGTTTATACTCTTTTGATACGCAAATAGGATGATTCGCAATACAATTTAATTATGATATTTTAATCTGTATATATGAAATAATTAATTATAATTACTAATTGTATTTAATAATTAAATGAAATATTTTAAGTATTATTGAATTAAAATTCACGTAGTAATGGTTATGCAGTTTAATTTAAACAATACAGCTGTATTTTTTTGAATTAAAAAGATAAATAAAAAAGATAGAGATAGATATTTTAAATTCGCAATGACCTAATATAATTCGTCATCATCTAAACCTATTCACGTTTTGATTTTTTATATGCAGTTGAGGCCTTAAGCCACACTGCCATAACGTTGTTAATTTTAATTGTAAATAAGCCACTTACGAGTTTACCACCCGTGAATTATGGTTCACATTTGGTTGTAAAATATTATTTTTTAACTTTTACTCAGTCCTATATACAAGACAGTTATGGTATTTCCTCTACACTGGTACCTGAGAGTTCCAATGTTCTGCGAACATGCCTAAGATTAAGATCACGCAGTTAGTCATCGAAGTTTGACTAAATCAAATGTTAAAGATTTCTAAGCTCATGCCGTAAATCAAGTATAAATTCCTTAGTACCAGACTGGCGTTTTGGCGAAATATTTGATTATAATTTAACAACTGTAATTTTTTTTTAATAAAACTATTTATTTATTAAGGAAATAAAGACTTCATTTTATATAACACTCTTTTCAATTTATATTTTCATTTGATTCGAATAACGTGCGTTCAAATTTAATATATTAATTTAAAACAAATACTAGGTGAAGTGCTACGCCTCGTAGCAATATTAAGGAAAGTATTAATAATAATTGCGGTTAAAAGTAAGTCCGTACTGTCATACACTTATCACTTAAGTCTCCGCAATCAAATTATGACAGCATTAATGCAGAAATGCGGATTTGCATAGACAATGAGTTGGCATGTCCCGGGGTTTTCACCGTACATGTTCGCTGAAATCCAACGCCTTGCTACATAAACCTATGATGGGAGGTCACGTAGTACGTTTCCATGAAAAAAATCCGTTAACGCAAGATGCTTGGCGATGTAAGCTTTTCAGATCTATAATTTAGTTAATTTTATGCTTGGATTAGCATATTTTTATATTCCTGAATGCCGAATATTAATATCGAATGGTTACCTCGCATGACGGAAATTATCTTAGAGTCTTAACGGTGGTGGTGATGAGTACCAAATAGTTTTACTAACATTTCTATTTTCGCTTGTTTTCGCTACACAGTAAATCAGCTTATAGCTTAAACGCTTGCCGCATGTAATAGGCGAAGAACTTATATTGAGTGACCAATCATATGAGACTATTTCGGGATTAAATTAAGAGGCGGACTCTCGCGGAGGCGGGAAGACTTAGTAAGCTACACCCCCGCTGAAATT
>DWNA01003478.1:0-10024 GCA_018249835.1 Heliconius besckei
AACGTTTAACGTTCCCACAATTTATGCTAATGATCACTCCAATTTCTGCTTACTTACATTACATTGGGCACATCATCGGTTTTTCTTTAATTTATCAGGAAAAATCTATGTAGGTATATAGATGAACATTTGTATGACCTATATTGAACCCACATCCATTGCAAGAGATAGAAACTAAAATTACACTGCTAAGCTAAAATATAATGTTATATAGATACAACATCATTTCAGAAGTATAGCTGGCAACACTTAAAACTAATCCTTACAAGTAATATATACAATAGGCACTCATAATTACAACTTTGTATTGTATTTGTAATCTTAAACTGTTAATTGGCTATGAGTGTTACTGGTACGTGTAGAATATTCTATTTTTTTACATTTGTTCTTGTTATGGAAAAAGGTGGAAATTATATTGTTTAATATTATGAAGATAAATTTGTTTGGTTTAACGCGCTTCTCTGGATTTAAAAGTATTATTTGCGTTGATCGAAGAAGTCCGTTTATCGAAGAAGGCTTTAGTATATAACTGTATTAATTGTTTTAATGAAATCATGTTTTATGCGGCGTAGAATTCCGCTATTCAACACTTTTTTTCACAATTGTTTCACTACACTAATCGTTTACTAAGCGAAACGTGAGCCATACCTGTGTATCATACAAAATTTATCATTTTCCCCCCACTGTGGTAAAATCGCGTAATTTATTTCTCGCCTTTCCTTATAAAGATTAATTAATTTCATTATAATTAATTTCACGTCATCGTTTTGTTTTTGCTTCCTTTAGATACAGTTTAGTATTTACATTTTTTTTACCATAATCTGTTCACTTCGGACCGTCATCGTTGTGGGTTCAATCCTGTTTCAAGAGAATGAGTTTATTTTCTCTTGCTAACTGAAGTACAGGTACCAAGTTGAAGCGTGGCGTTGAGTTCCGCTACTCGGTTAGGATACTCTTTTCTCTATTTTTTATTTAATTTTTTTTATTGTATTCAAGAAGAAAGTGTAACAACAATTGTAACAGGCTACATTAATTGAACGTTTAGTTAGATATATGTTCAATATCATTAAACCTTACATTTCCTGGGTGAAGAATGAGACTAGAACACTATACAAACTGAGGAAGTTGTTTTAATCGACGAGTTTTATTTACAAACTACTCAACCGGTTGTTGTCCTTGTCTTATGCTATGATTATTTTTTGAGGCAAGTTTAAAAACAATACATTCTTTTCAATACATACAGTATGATCGACGAGTTGTGGCCGCCCTGAAGTTTTCTAAACGTTTGCATGTATGCAATCCTAAAACCAACTAGCTATCAATCAACAGCTGCCTTGTGGGCGGCCACAACTTGTCAACCATACTAAGTTTGTACCTACTAGGATTGGGGTAAATATAAACATTACCATAACATTTACTTATAATATTTCAATATTTTCATATAACTCCAGTAAAAGTATTAGTATGAGTGTAGAAAGAAGGGGGGACGCGTTGTCCTTGTCCATCTCTGAAAAAAAAATAACTGAGAAAATTAAAAAAAAACCCTTACGCAAACAGATTTCTTCAAATCTAAAGTCCAGGTCGCACTGGAAAATACTTCTAGATACTGTGTTGTAGGTACTGATGTACATCAGACGAAGGAACTTCTCTCTGTCCAGCTATAAAGGGTGAAGTAAAAAAATCTTAATATTCTTTGAAAGGCAGAGACAAATTAATGATGAATGAGGACATAAAGGGCCGCATCGGGTTTCTCCACTAACCATGCAATCCCTAGAAAATTGGGGGAAAAGTCTAGAAGAGTAATAACACTGGTTTTCCTCTATATGTCCCGCATATATAGCGTGAAGCTTTATTATTTATATTTTTATAACACTAGCGTTATATCGGCGTAATCAACTACGTATCTAATATTATAGGTACATGTAACAAGTGCTTGTAATTATGTGTGCTAACTTCTCGCTGCATATTTGCGGTGCAACTTTCTAATACCTCCTATGATAAGTGAAGCCGTGTTGGCGTAGTATACAGTATAAGCGATGATTGTGGGTTCCATTCTCACTTTCTTCTAGTATTATTAATATGGAAGTTTGTGACACAGTTTGTGTTTGGGATGTTTGTTTCAATTTCACGAAAGAACTACTGAACGGAAATAGATAAAACTTTGCTGTGAGCAAAGACACATAGGCTACAATTCGTATAAAGATTTTGTATAATTTGGCTATATTAAAACAATAAATATAAGCGGGCAGTATTAGATCATTAGTATGGTTATGTTTATAAAATACGTTGGATAATTCACTGGCCTACTCTAAGCATGTAATATTATCTAGTTCATAGATAATCGTGAAGAGACAGCTATTAATACCATCCACACCACCTGGATACGTGGCACTCCACTACTGTGCGGTTTGAACTGTGGAATGGCCTACCCGCGGCAGTGTTTCCAGGTCGGTACGATATAGGTACCTTCAAGAAGCGCGTCTATCTCCACCTCAAAGGTCGGCATCGCATCTTTAGCTCCTCTGGTGCTGCACGGGGTCGTGGGCGGCGGTGATCACCACCGGGTGAACCGAACGCTCGTTTGCCTTGTCCTTTTTCCATAAAAAAATATATATATATTAAAATAATACTATACCTAATATTTATCATTCCTAGTCTTTTTAGAATTATAACCCCCCCAAAAATAGGGGTGCTATCAATTTGGCGATGAGGCCAGTGACTCAGAAGCACAAATAGTGCCTGCAGAAGCGATTATTTTTGATGTGCTTTAAAATTTAAAATAAAAATCGATATATCTCTTATATTTCGATGTAGGTACTGAGTAATGAAAAATACCTATATAAGGCAAAAAGATAGGCTAATTAATATATTACATAACTAGATTAATTCTAATAACAATCACAGTCTAAATAATGCAGCAAGAACATGCACATAAAATTATGTACATAGGTATGAAAACTATGAACGTGGCCGATTCGTACAAAATTAATTTTATCTTGAATATTTGAACATTCTATTATGTTAATTTAAATTAAACACAAATTCTAATCCTGTTCCAGAAAATTCTAATCAGTGTTGCTAGATATCAATACTAATAGTGTTGCCAATATAAATATATAAATGTCTAAGCAATATATCATAAATTAAATAAACTTTGCATTATTTTTATGTACTGGTTATTATAATGAAATCATCGAGCGCAATTTAAAAATTGCAATAATTATGGTTAGTAGGCTGGTTGTGGGTTTGATTCTAGCTCAGAAAACTGTTCTCGTTTTCTATGAACAATAAGCTTGGTTGCCTTTAAGTTACTTGCCTTTAAGTTAGTTAAGTAATAGTATAAGATTTCGTTTTCCAATAGACGGTCAGAAATTGGAAAATAACATTTTTCGACACTAAATTGTTTTTATTTATTTTGCAAACAAAAACGAAGGGTATTTTATGTTAAAAAACCAGTATGGATAACCTTTTGATATTAAAACCTATAAAATTGTCAAGTCCAATTTGACTGACCGCGAAGTCCTTCAATAGTATATAACAATATTACGAAACTTAAAGTGCGGGTTGGTAGTTGAAAGTTGACGTAAAGATTTCGGGTTTTTTAAGATATGCCATTTTATGGCTCCGAAGCTATTAAATTTTGGACTAATGCAGGGGTAGGCAACCTTTTTATTCAACGGACCAATTAATATTTTTTATTTTTTAGTCATAAAGTGACCCTTCTTAATAATATACAACATTTTACTTAAAATAAACATAAAATGAATAAATGAAAAAGATTTAATATACAAGTTTTAATACGAATAAAAACAAACAAAATGTTTCTGTTTCAGTAAGATGCAGTCCAAGTCCTTGTGAGTTCGAATCACATTCGGGAGAATGAACTATTTTAATTCCTAGCTCTGGTAACAAGACAAAGCTCTGTGTTGAGTTTCACTTCTCAACACGTAATGTAAAACTTGTGGAAATTGAAACCGAGTGTTTTAACACTAGGTTCCTCTATATACTCTGTTAGGTAAAAAAATATTAATAAATACAATAACCACATTTTACGCAGGTATCTCAAGGATGTCTTGCGAAATATGTTTATACAATTGTTATTTAATTGTATTAATTTAACAATTCTCGTATAAAATTTATAAAATATTGGCTCCACATAACATATTTTACCTTTCCGGGTATATTATAGCTTGCTACACTAGATCTTGATCTACGAGTATTTCTTTATTTGAGGCCAGTCGTGGCGCTGGGCACAGACCGTGACTGTAAAATCGACTGGTTGTGGGTTCCCACTCGAGGAGATAAAACATTTATTTAAATTTATATTTCCATTTCTTGACTCTTGTATGGAAGAACAAACATTGGGTAGAACGTGTCGAACGTGAACGACGATTATTTTTCCGGGACAAGTTAATAAATATAATAATCTATAGATAGATCATTACGAAAATTGCAATAATGTAAGCCCATAGTTAAATTAAGATAAAAGTCACAATTTATGCAACTATAACAAACAAAGCGATGTATGAAATGTATGAAATAGAAATTTATGTGGCATATTTCACGATAGACAAAAATAACTTAATAAGTATTGAAACACTCCGTTCACCACTTTCAGCTCAATTTTCGAAACATTGCGTATGATGTGGCGATACACTACGTCGCGCTTCGTCTTGTCATCGAAAAAAGCAATTCATTTCCTCATAATTCATTCCACCTAGCGGAAATCGAACCTGCAATCGTTGCTTTTGCAGGCGTCTCGTACTTATGTTGAATGGCTTGGTCGGTACACCATCGTATTACAGCGGCTACAGGTGTCGAAACTCCATATTTTATGAGCTAATTGAAAAATCTCCTCATCCCGTGAATTGTGGACTATTTCTGGGCTACTAAATGCATTACTTCCCACCTTGGTATATTTAGAACGTTGGCCAATTGCAGCTTCCGACTATCGTCTTACTTGCATGAGATGAAATCACTTAGAATATCAGAGACTGTCCTAGTGCCGGCGTGCGATTGTAAGGGGTTCGAGTCCTATTCGGGGGAATAAAATATTTAATATCTTGACTTCCTCCCTCTGGTAAAGAGGCAGAGTGTGGCATTGAGTTCCGCCATTCAACACGCAATGCTTAAGAATTTCGAAAAGTGGGACGGAAATGTCCTAATGGGGAACGGAGTGTCTCAACATCAGGTTCCCAGGTTTCACCCTGCTTAATGCAGGGGATATGTAGTATACAGTGAGAAACTGAAGAAAAATAATTGCCACTAGCTTGTGCTCCTGGGTTACAACTGCCTATAAAAAGTTTCTTAAAAAATCTAATTGATATATCAATTTCCAAGGAGCACTTAGTATAAATTTTATAAGTTTCATACACTACCTAAACGAATTATAAATAAATTAAAAAATCAATATGAATGAAAGGGTTTCCATTTAACTCCGTAGTATCCAACTTTCGTACAAGGTTCCTTTAGAAACCATTCGTCGACCCATAAAGCCAGTATTCTAGACGCGTTTGCGGAGAAAGTACTAATGAATGATGAATGGTGTTTATTTAATAGAATTATTTATAGTATGGTATTTTATAGGCCAGTGGTGGCGCAGGGGTACAAGGTTCGATCCCCACTCGAGCAAATGAAATATTTATTTTAATCTAAATTTTCATTTCTTCGCTCAGGTGTCGAAACAAAGCGCGGTGTGTGTTGAGTTAAGCCACTCAACATGTGATGCATGCATCTAGAATATGGCGGAAAATGGAGAACGGAGTGTCTTATCACTCTGCCTTGCCTTGCCGTGAAGTCATAAATAATAAAAACGAATGATACAAAATACATATAATAAGGCTAATTAAATAAAATAAAGGTTAAAAAAGGCTTATACTTGTTGCTATAGAGATAAGATGAAAGAAATAGGGAAAATTTAAAAACCTTTAACAAATAAACATAACTACCTACTAACTACCTACTACACGCTGTAGCTCATACGCAGCTGAGTAGAGTCAAGAGTTAAGACACTCCATTCCCCATTTTCCGCCAAATTCTGGAGGCATTTAATTGAGTGGCGAAACTCAACACCACAATCGTACATTATTTACAGGGAAAAATATGTTAAAAACAATATTTTGATTTATTATTATAAGAAATTTATTCTAAGAGAGCTTGCTAACTTCTGTTTTTTTTTTAAATAAAAATCAGCTTCACGCTGTATCTCGCACTCAGCAGGGTAGGCAAAGGGAACCTAGTGTTAAGACACTCCGTTCTTCACTTTCCGCCAAATTCCGGAGGCATTGCATGCTGAGTGGCGGAATTCGACCCCTCGTTTCGCTTCGACACTAGAGCAAAAATGAAAATATAAATTTAAATAAATATTTCATTTCCTCGACTGAGGATCAAACCCACAACCAGTCACACCCCTGTATCCCTGCGCCATGACTGGCCTCACGTAAGTATGTATACATATTTACATAATAATGACACGATATGCATAGCAACTGCAACTGTTGATAACACAAATGAGAATCACAAAGAAACGTCTTACAGTGATATATTAATATTTTTCTTGATTTCATCTTACCTTATCTTTTCAAATTAAACTACTTATTTTAATGCGATTTTCACTAATAGGCAGTGATTTAAGATTTTTATAATTTAATATTGTAAAAATATCTTTTTGTGGGTGTATCCGCTAAAACGGGAAATATCGAAGTAGTCACATGTGTGAAGTCCTAAATACAACGTTTTAATATCCTAAGCTGAGGCTCAAATCGCTCTTGAGAGCGATCTTGAGATGCCGGCATCATTCATATCTATATGGCAATGGCATCTCAAGATCGATCTGACACTTAAAATATTTATGACTTAAATTAGACAGGTATTATTAAATTGTGATAGTCCTTATATAGTAAATAGATTAAAATTTATTTGTATGGTACATATTAGTATATACCTAATAAGTAAATTTATATGCGATTTTAATATATAAATCCAAATCGCCTTGACCAATATTCTGCTATCTGTAGAATATTTTTTTACTTCTTTCCTTATGTTAATATTCTCCGTTGCCTTTCAAAGTTTAATGTCACTCTTAACAATATGACCTCGTTTCGAAAAACTCTTTTTGGCAGATTTCCCTTTTTGGATGTTTGCTAAATAACTGTTGTTTTACAACAATATAGTCGTAAATTTGTAGCTTAATGCACTTTTTATTTAAATTTCGATGATGAAATTTTAACATGGCGAAGCTGGAATTTAATTAAATTACATTTTAATTTTATTTTTAAATATAATATACATACCTAAATAAATCTGAAAATAAAAACAAAAAAATCGCGACGTCTTTAAAAAACAACTTAATAATCTTAACTAAGGCTAAGGCTAATTGCCTTTAGAATTAAAAAGGAGTGATGCATCTCTTCTTAGTTCTAAGTTATTGCAGATATCTTCACTAGATCATGCCTGGCTACTCATATTGTAAAGTTTATTTTATTCTCATTTCCTTTATGTAATTAAGTTATTCCTCTCAATCTCAACACAGATATTTTCAAAATGGGACGAAAAGCAGCGTCTTAACACTAAATTCCCTCCACCAGCTATCACTTCCACTTTGCAATAAACAAATGGTAAATTCGGTCGTTGCCTCTATAGACTAATTACTAAGTAAACAGTAAATATAACATTGTTTTAGTTGTAAAAGGGGAGCTTACACTGAATCCTCTCCCAACAATGACATGGAAAATCAACAAACGTTTATGATTATCATTATCTATTTATAACGTATATTAAATTTATATTAAACGTAGGTAACATATATAATAGAGAGGTTTTGTTTAAATTATAATACAATATTTAGTCATTTTCATGAAAAGAAATATTCTACTTTTATTTTAAATTAATGTTTATGGCAAATCAGCTCGTTTTTAATAAAAAAAAGTCCAACATCAGTATTTTTTTAAGCACGCTGTATCCCGCACATATCAGGGTAGGCAGAGGGAACCTGGGAACCTAGTACTTACAGTGTGTCTATTTATTGGTGGAAATACAGATATGCAGTTGATGTAGTCATTAATGGGACGGCTCGACTCGCCATGGAAACCGGGCATCTCTTAGCTTTTTACATTTGACCACGGGGGCAAAGCCGTAGGTAAAAACTGGTATATTAATTGTAAAATAGTTTTATGAAATCATCTATTTATACTATCAAAGAAATTCCTTTTTTTATTTTTTAAATAAATATTTTAAGATCAGGATACACTATGTTGATGTTTTATAAGAAACTCGAATTTTGAAAGGTATAAACTTTCTCATATTATATAATGAGAGACCATAATATGCTTGTCTTGATTAAGCTCTTTAAAAAAGATCCGGGTATTGTGTAAATTTAAATTATTTAGAAAACCTGTCTAGTGACTCAACTCTACCTTCTCTACTAATTTTTATTTATTATTTTTTTTTTTAGTGGCGTACAACAATTAATAAATTGAGGCCGTCTTGTCACATGAACTATGTTAACGGGAACAGAGTGTCCTAACACTAGGTTCCATTGTTCTCTCTGCCTTCCCTGCTATGTGCACGATACAACCGGAAGCTGTATTCCTCTCAATAATAATTGAAATGTAATATTAACATTTTCAAATAATATTTCCCCAACACTTGATATTTATTTCCTATAGCAATAAAAATCAAAATCTTCCACCGAATTTTGCAGGCATTGCGTGCTGAGTGGCGGAATTGAACGCCGCTTGTTCCCTCTAATTAATAACAACTATTCGTATATTATGAACTGATATTAATTAATTAAATTACGGCAAAAGAATAGTCAAAATAAAAAATGACTCACTTATATGGGGGAAGTACATTTTTATGTAGCAATGACGAGTTCAAACGACGTATTGTATGAACTTCAAGGCTATATTATAGTTTCTAAGTGGTACAGGTGTATAAAAAGGACATTTTTTTAAATAAAAAATAAATAACAATAAATCAGCTTCACGCGTATATAGCAGGGTAGGCAGTGGGAACCTAGTGTCAAGACACTCTTTTTTTCAGTATCCCCAAAACTTGGAACATTCCGTGTATAAGAGCCGTACTTAACGCCGCTCTTTTTAAAATGCAATCTCTCCTTAACCGAAAAATTACCTGTAGTCTTAAATTTTGAAAGAATTGGTAATTGACAATGTAATTATTGTACTGCACTTTTCGACACTTTATCTTAATTAGGTACTTATGTACATTTAATTAAAATGTTAATTGATGTTAATTAGAAAAAAAAACAAAAGAAATAAATAAGGCAATGCCCTCTTTATTTATATTTTGAATAAACTAAGGTAAATAGTATTAACCGAAATTCGAATATTTCCAAAATTAGTAGGAACTTAAATTCCATTCGTAACATATCTATACTTAAAATAAAGTTACCTATATTAATAAAAAAAACTAAATACAAAGGAAAACAAAGATAAATTTTTTCGGCGCTATATTTCGGCGCTATGATCACTTCACTAAGCCATACGTTCTCGTCAAGTTACGTCGAAATACTCATATCTTATATCATCTTTGTATGGAGATTTTTACCCTCTGCAATTGGAAAAAAAACATCATAAATAAGTTGTACCAAACTCATAAGAATTTTGACATCTGATTAGAACGTATAGCTTAGTGGTTAGAGAACTTGAAGGGTTTCTAAGAGGCGCGGGTTCAATTTGAACACATTTTCTGAATAAGTAGTTTTTCTTTCCTAAGATTAGCTTTTTTCTGCCTATGCCACACAACGATACATCTCCGGTTGTACGGCATTGACGGAGAGATAGAACAAAAGTGGAGAATAAAACAACTCGTCGCTAAGCCTTCTAACTTAATCTATACTAGTCTATACTATCTATACTAATATAATAAAGCGGAAGAGTTTGTTTGTTTGTTTGTTTGTTTGTTTGTTTGAACGCTAAGATCTCTGGATGTACTGGTCCGATTTACTATGTTTTTGATTTGTATGAAAGCTGCATTTTTCAGAAGTGCTATAGGCTATATAACA
>DWNA01003479.1:0-10024 GCA_018249835.1 Heliconius besckei
TTATATTCATATTTCATAGTAATGAACTGATAGCGTTGCGCTCGACTGTACCGTAGCCCGGTCGCACCCCGCACCGATTCCCCGCGAGCCCTAACGGGGAATCGGTCCGGCGTGAGCGGGTGTCTATACGAACATGACATCAAAATACGCTTTCTGCGCAATTTGCCGCGCGTGTTTCCCATTATCAATAACATATTTGCCAGACTATAGCAGACTATAGCTCCGAATCACGAAATAACTAGTTCCGACGACAGCCCGAAACTAGTTATGCCGTAATTTGGCTTGTAAGCAGTTTCTGAAACTAGTGACGCTACGTAACGGCCATGTCTAGTACTTACTTACTTAGCTCTGCACAAGTAAATGTGTTCTGTGGCTCTGCATGTCTGTCTTTTCTAATTTAGTGAAGCAAACAAGTAGTTTAGGTTATGGTTGATATATATAATTTACATTTATCTTAATGTTTTGAGCTATTTAGAATCCAAAATGGATTCAAAATATAATTCAATTGGCAAAGAAAAAGATAACAGAAATTCCTTTGATATAAAAGTCAAAAGAATTAAAGTTAACATTGAAAATAGTAATATTACAGTAAGCGACAGAGAAAAGATAAATGGAAAATTAAGTAATGGGGCAAGTCAAAATTCTAAACCTCATATTAATAATAATACATACAAGGAATGTAATGATCTACAAGAGGAGCGGAAAACTTTGCCTGTTTATATGGTTAGAGGAAGGTAAACTTATAACGTTTATTTGTCGTTAACATTTATACTACTGTATGTTTCAACTTATAATAATAATCCTGAAATCTGGCACATCTGGAGATTGACCTAAGGGTTAAGAGTTTACAAGGCATAACATGCTACATTAAGTTGAAGCATGGTTTTAACCTACCATTCGAAGCGTAATTTTTCGAATTTAGATAATGTAGAGTAAAGTGTATTGATACTAGGTTCTCTTTGCCCACATGCTGATAATGACCATGACAACAAATTGTAAATGGAATGGCAAAAGTCATAGTCTATGCTAACAAAATTGTGGTGGGCTACTAGTGTATAATAAATTATAAAACTTTATTTTTAAATTGACGTTTCTTTTATTATTTTTAATTGTAGATTATTAGAAGAAATCAAAAAACATAGTACCATGATATTAATTGGTGAAACGGGAAGTGGAAAAACAACACAAGTACCTCAATTGATATATGAATATTTTTTAGATACCAAATGTTGTATAGCCATTACTCAACCTCGAAGAGTTGCAGCAATCACATTGGCATTACGAGTTGCCAATGAAATGAAATCAGAAATTGGATTAACTGTTGGGTTTGTTTCTTTTTACTTTATACTGTATTCCACATGAAGCAAGATAGAGGTAACTTTGTGCTAAAATACTATGTTCCACAATTTTTGCCCAATTTTTGAGACATTGTGTGTTGAGTGGTGAACACTTTGCTTTGTCTTGGAATGAAGGACAGCAAAATGAAAAAATATACATTGAGTGTGATAGATTGTCTATATTTTTATTTGTTAATGGACTTACAAATAGTAAAAAGTTTCTTTTATAAATTGAAAATCACAATAATAACATAAAATGAGCAGTTCCTACAATGTATCATATAAAGTGTGTACTTAAACATTTTTTATGTATAATTTAAAGACAAACTATTGTAATTTTAGATATTGTGTAAGGTTTGAAGATGTTACAAGTCCAAGGACAAAAATTAAATATTTAACTGACGGTATGTTACTTAGAGAAGCTATGGGTGATCCTCTGCTTAAGAAGTATTCTGTTGTGATACTAGACGAGGCCCATGAGCGCACGGTCAATACTGACATTCTTTTTGGCCTTGTAAAATTGGCACAGAAAGAAAGACACGACCAGAAATTAAACCCATTAAAGGTAAAAAATGTTTTTATAATTTTTTCTTTTACATTCTTTTTATCAGCTACAGAATCAATAGGCAGTGCCTTAAGAATTGCGAGTACAGAATCAAAGCCACAACAGTTGCATCTACAATAGCATTCTTGTATCCCTGCACCCCAGAGGCCTCAAATGGCCCTAGACTTGCAATGTTGGAAAATTTTATATACATAATACTCGGATCCCTCTGCCTACCTTGTCATATGCAGAAAACATTTCAAAACTCTTTTTGTACATTTTTCTCAAGCTACCAATTTCTTAGATATGCTGATAACAAAAAACATTTGTTTGAACAAATTTAATGCTACAGAACATAATATGGACCGTTTATTTTGAAAGTGGTGTAAGTCCATTTTTTAAGAAAAATGAGTTATCACGTTATTCATGCTTAATTTAATGTAATTTTTTTATATATAACTAGTCCGTGTTTAATTTCTCAAAAAAATCCCATGTTTTGTACAACTTAAAATCGGTCGGTAAATGAAATTGCATAATCATTGATTATGAAAGTGGTGTAAGTCCAATTGACAGAGGTAGGTGGCATAGCAGATGGATGCCGATCAGTGTTTTTTTTTTTGTTTTTCATTTATTTTATACTAGCTGTGTCCCGCGGATTCGCCCGCGGACGATTTGCATTGTTTCCCCTCCGTGTTTCCACTACACATAAGTTAAAAGATAGATATTAAAAAAATAGAGAAATGTATTAGAAAATGTACAGCGCATAACTTGTGAGAAGAAAATAAATACGACAAGGCTGTGTGACTCCATATCTTTGCCCGTATTTTGCCGAATTAAAAAAACAACAAAAACAACAGTAGTGCCATGTTTTTGCAGAAAAATCCGCAATCTTATTAAGATTTTTCTAATTTTATATTATTTAGGAGTTGAATTTTTAAATAAAATGTAGCCTATGTACTATTCCAATTCATACTCTAGCTCTATTAAATTTGAAATAATATAATAAGTAAATTCTTTGAATGACAATGTAATTTACGTCTAAAATAAATTTTTATGTGTTTTTATGCGTATTTGTAAACAAAATTATATTAAAATGAAGTATATTTTTGGCGATATTTGATTTTTCAAACTTGAAATTAAACGATTTTTACAATTGTCTAATTTTGAAAGTGGTGTAAGTCCATTTGCAGCACATAAATATGTGTTATCGTAGTCTAATTAGCCAAAAACAAATTTATATAAACAATTTAAATGTTGATAAAACAATAGAAACAATGCCAGACCTCATATGATTTGCCTATATTTTTAAATCAACAAATATGCTAACCTTTAATTTTCTCGACACAAAAGAAAATGGACTTACACCACTCTCAAAATAAACGGTCCATATATTAAAACACCCTTTTTTGTTTAACTGTTTGGTTTGATATTAACCAAAAATATGTTTGTGTATTATGTGTAATTGTTAAAATTGTGTATTTATACAAGAAAATTTATATTCATCAAATTATACTAACATATATTTTGTGAAACATTTGCATAAATATATATTACAGGTAATTATTATGTCAGCTACAATGGATGTAGATTCTTTTAGACAGTTCTATGATAGCTGTCCAGTAATATATTTAGAAGGTAGAACTTATCCAGTAACAATTTACCATTCAAAAATAAAACATGAAGATTATCAATATGCAGCTGTATGTACAATATTTCAGCTTCATGCGACCACACCACCCAAGTATGTATAGTTTAATTATAATTCTCTATACTATATAGGTATATGGTAATTGCTAGAACTAACATAATAAGAACGTAATAAGTCATCATAAGTCAGAAACATAACTTGTCACAGCTGGTGACAAAGATGGTTGTCTCATCTCTCATTACCACTGCCCCCATAATTCACAGAGGCGAAATGGGAATTATGGGGGCTCTGGGTAATTATTATGGATGTGAGGTCATATATGTGGATGTAAGATCACATGTGTGTATGTGAGACCACATGTATGGATGTAGGATCACATGTGTGAATGTAAAGATCATATACAGGATGGAAGCGTTGGCGCTCCTTCTACGGGAACAGATATAGGGTAAAATGTTTTAAACCCATACCTAAAGAAATTAATTAAGATATCAAGAAGACAACAGTTTAGACATAGGATTTTTTTCATTTCACGATGTTCATCCATACCTGTATTTCGTGTGACGCAGTAACGAATAGATACCAATAACGTAAACAGTAGTAAGCTACTACAAAAGTACCGCTAAAGGTTAAACAACTTTAAACTTTGCCGCCAATACCTATAACTCGATTTCGGAGTGATGCGTGTGCGGTGGTTTCCCTTTAATAGGTTTATGTGTGCGTCGTTCTAGACAAATGCCGTTTTATTTACAATCATAATTTTATTATTTTTATATTAAATATTATATTATTGTATATATTATAAATGCCAAATTTATATATTTAATACTTTTAAAAACCAAAATGATTTATTATTGCAGCCACGACTTTTTGGTATTTCTGACTGGACAGGAGGAGATAGAAACTGTAACCAGTAACATAAAACAGATAGCCAAAGTAAGTTTAAATGTTTATATTTATTTTATAACCAAATAAATACTTTACACTATATACCTGTATGTATATTACAGCTTAATAATTTCAGGAGGCGTCGGGGCCGCCATTAAAAGTTTGTCCGTTGTATGCGGGATTGCCAGCAGCGAAGCAATTGCAAGTTTGGAAGAAATCTCCTCCGGGAGTAAGAAAGATTGTGCTCGCGACTAACATAGCAGAGGCCTCTGTTACAATACCACAGATAAAATATGTTATAGACGCGGGTATGGTTAAAGAAAGGTAAATTATATTTTTGTACATTTTTGGTTTTGTATATTACGAAAATATTTACCTTATAAGAACGTAGAGTGTTGAGTGGTAGAGTCAATGCAGCAGTCGTAGAGTGAGCAATATAAAATCTCGTACTTCATTTTATTTATTTGGTAGCTGAAATAAATTATAACAAGAAATAAGAATGAAGTCAGTAAAGTGAGCAGCTACGGTGTCGCAGGTGGTGGTGCACTGCGACGGGCGCGGAGCGGCTGACGGTGCGCGCGTGCTCGCGGGCGGCGGCGTGGCAGCGGGCGGGGCGCGCGGGCCGCACGTCGCCTGGCGCCGCCTACCGCCTCTACACCGCGCCCGACTTCCGCGCGCGCGCGCCGCACCACGAGCCAGAGATCGTGAGGTGTGTACTCAGGTTATACTATATGTGTGTGTGTTTTGTGCATATGGCGCCAGTTGTGGTGCAGGGGCACAAAGTGTCTAACTGTAAAATTGACTGGTTGTTGGTTCGATCCCCACTCGAGAAGATGAAATATTTATTTAAATTTATATTTTCATTTCTTCGCTCTGGTGTCGAGGCGAAGCGCGGCGTTGAGTTCTGTTACTCAACACGCAATAACACTCCAGAATTTGGCGGAAAGTGGTGAACAGAGTGTCTTAACACTAGGTTCCCTCTGCCTACCCTGCTCTCTGTTTATCTATTTAATAAATTTTATTGAATATATTTTATTGGGCAATGCATTGTTTTTATCTCCCAAATTCTATCTAAGGTGTGTGATTCATGATTTTCATGCATTTTGCTAACTTGCATATTCATTACTCTATTTTGGAAAGTAATTAATTCCACTCTCTACATTGTTACATCAGAGTGGTAAAATAAAAATACGTAAGTTGAAAAACTCATTAAAAACAATTGTTATAAAGTACAGATATATCTGGTAGATAAATCATAAATTTATTGAAGTCGTCGTGGCTTAGCAGATTCTAAGCCAAGCTCAATAGCTGTGGTGTCGATTTAGAAGCGGGAAAATTAATTAGTTTTCAGCTCCTCGTTTAGATAACAAGATGATATGTGGCATTGAGTTCCGCCACTCAACACGTAATCTCTCGAAAATTGGTAAGAAAGTGGAGGACGGACTGAGTGTCCTAACACTTGGTTTCCTCTGCCTATACTGCTAGATGCGAGATACAGAGCAAAGCTAAAAAACTTGATACAACGTTTTAGTTGATTTTATCTACAGGTTTATTTATTGTATGTTTATTTAGGTGTCCAATATCTTCATCGATGTTGATGTTAATAGCAACTGGAATGGATCCTAGTACATTTCCTTTGATCGATGCACCTCCAAAAGATTCAATACAGGCCGCTTTATTATTATTAAAGGAATTAGGTAATACTTTAGATGAATACATTTTTTTAAATTTACAAATAATCTAATGGTCTTTAAATTCAATAGATTTCATTTTTTTATTGTCATATAATCTGCTCATTAAAATGAATAATATGATATTACAACTATAATCATTAATTAAAAAAACTTTGAAAGCAGCGGAATTTGAACCACTTTTCTTGGATACTTTTTTTATAATTGAATGGAATAACAAGTAAGTTTATGTTTTAGGTGCCATAGATAATGAAAACAGTCCTAAACTGACTTTTTTTGGAAAAAAAATGACGGCGTTTCCTATCGATCCTAAATATTCGAAAATTCTTTTATGTGCTCCAGAATATAACTGTCTCGAAGAGGTTTGTAACCTTTAGGATTATATCTTATTTCTTAATTTATCAATTATTATATTATTTATCCTACTTTAAAATATTATAAATGTAAAAGTTTGTGACGATGAATGTTTGTTCCACTTTCACGCAAAAAATAAAAAAAATACAGTAATGTCAACAAACAATAACAATAACATTAGAATAATACGTAGGTTACAATTTAAGTTAAAAAAAATTATAATTTGGCTGTAATAAAACAATAAATTTAAGCGGACGAAGCCGCAAGTAAGTCGCTAGTAGAGACTAATGTTAACGCGCTTTTCTTAGCATCATACTTTATCTCACATTCAGCAACTAGTTGCAAATTGCTCAAAATACATTCATGCTTTTCTTAGAAATAATGAAATAAATAATTAAAATGGCTGTTATTTAAATAAAATAATCTATATATTAATACGTGAACCGAACCATGCGTAGTATGAAATTTTGCACAGTTATAGTTAATATAGAGGAGTGGAAAATGGTAATATTTTTTTAAATTAGTGCATAAATAAATAAAATTATGATAACACACACAATACTATACATTTGACAACACAACACATACACTTTTGTATTTATAGATAGTGAAGTGATTCATGTTGCTATGGCAACGCGTATACGCGTCAACGGGTCCTATGCCAACAATGGGTATAGGACCCATTGACGCGTATACTTAAAATCACAGCATCACTTGTATATTTTACTTTTTCACTTAAATGGTATTCTTGGTGTGACAAATGTCATCGTTTCTTTTTATAAATTGTGTTATTTAAGCAGCATACTGTACGATATAAATTTTCCAGGCGCTGAGCTTAGTGGCAGTAATGTCCAGTGAAAATGTTTTTTACACGCCATTACACAAAAGGGAAGAAGCATTGAAAGTGAAACAAAAATTTATATCGCCCCTCGGAGATCATATCACGCTATTAAACGTTTACAAAGCGTTTTGCAAGGCTCCATTGAAAAAGGTATGGTTTCACGCTATTAAATTATGACGTCATAAATTATGTCTTTATATTATGTACTTATATTGTCATGTTTGTGTTTCTAATATTTGTATGTAGATAATTAAATAGAGGCCATCGTGGCGCAGCGTCTGATTGTAAACTTGACGGCTGTGGGTTCGATTCCACTCGGAGGAATAATTTATTTTCATTTCCTTTGGTAATAAAATAGGGGGCGGTGTTGAGTTTTGTCACTCAATGTTATTGTCAATGTCACAATGTCACGAAATGTCCCGAAAAATAAGCGGAAAGTGGATAACAACACTGTCTGACATTAGGTTTTTGTTCCTACTCTGCTATGCAAGATACACCATAAAGCCCAGAAATAAGCAAATATGCCAGCCACAAACGTGTTATAACGTAAAATTATATTTATTTTTCACGCGGTAATATGTCGAATTTTTTCTCTGAGGTTTTGAGTCTTTTTCCAACAATAACAAAGCTTTTTATTGAATTTAATATTTCAATATAACATATAAAATGTGTGTAAATAATAATTTGAATTTGCACTATTATATTTTAGTGCATAAGTGTTTAATTTTTTTATATTTAATTGTATAAAATGTTTTATCGACACATTGTATTTACAGCAATGGTGTAAAGAGAACTATTTGAATCATAAGAATTTATCATATGCATATGAAGTTAGGCAACAGCTGCTTTCGGTATGCCAACATCTTAACTTGACCGTCACTAGTTGTGGGACGATGCTAGACCAAGTAAGTTGTTTGCATAACTTTAAAAAACCTTTCTTAATAGTTTCACGCATCTTTTTTTATATCCTGTATTAGATATAGTAGAAAAAAAGCGTTTCACTAAATTAAGGGGTATGTAGTGTCTTAACATTAAATTCCCTACTCTGCTATATGCGGAGTACGAGTACAGCGTAAAGCTAAAAGAAATATATCTTACAACTAGCGCCCCGTTCGCGGGTTCGCCCACGAGAACTACACAATTAATTATTAACTAACCTGAATTACTTACATAATCGATAACATTATAATTTTAAAGAAAATTACTACATGGAAAACTAAAGTTTTGCCCAATTTATTGAAACAGAATAACTTGAACAACTAACTAAATACAGTCATCAGTTACATTTTTAGTAATTGTATTAATCATATTTAATTATGACAGGTAATAAAATGTCTGCTAAGCGGCCTATTCACGAACTGCGCGTGGGCGCGCACGGGAGGCGTGAGCGCGGGGGCGGGGGCGGCGGCGGCTGGGCGCTACGTGACGGGCGCGGGCGTGGCGGCGGCGCTGCACCCCGCCAGCGCGCTTCACGCCGCGCGCCCTCCGCCCCCCGCGCTCCTCTATACCGAGCTGCTGCACACCAAGCGCGCCTACCTGCTCACCGTGTCCGCCATACAGCCGCAATGGTTGCACCAGGTCGCCCCGGAATACGCCAGGCGGTGTCGCACCAATCGGTGACGTCACGACGTTCAAATCACTATTCATATGCATATTGCCATGTTTGTTTTGATAAAAGTTTGTTATATTTGTAAAGACGTATTTTACCACCTGCATAGGGGGGTGCGAGCGGTGTGGTCGCGGGCATCAAAAGGAAAGGGGCATCAAAGTCGACGATTAATTTAGCCAATGTCACATTTTAGTATCTGACGCTTGATCTACGTGACAGTAGAAGACACGTTGAATCTGTTTTTCTTTTTTATTATAGAGGGCATCAAGTCCTAAGCCGCACCAGGCAGCAAATACCCTAGCTACGCCACTGCCTCCATCCAATACCTTCGTCTTCGATCGCGTCGTTTCTGCCGCCGGTATAAAATCACCGTTAAAACTTCATCTTCGATAAAAATAACTGCAAATGTAAAAACTCTTCTGAAAGTTGGACGCGCGTTCAACGCCTGATAAGCATGTGTCATGGAAACACTATACAAAAAATGAGCGTGTGCTGAGCACGCGTTGAACGCTTGTCATAGGAATTAGCTCTTAGCCACGAGGTCACAGTTGAGCTTTGCATTAGTGTGAGTGTACATACTGCATATAGTGTAGATGTAACAACATTCGACAACTGACCTACATACTTCTTGTACTGATTGCAGCAATCGTTTGTTATTAATTATGTTATTTCTTAATATTTTATTTTTATTAAAAATGAAAGATAAAGTTGGCATTAATAATGTAATAACTATACAAGAATGAAAAAATGTATGTGGTCCAGTAGTTAAAAAAACAAAAACAAATTTTGGACGCAACACTGTTCTTCATGATATAACGGATTGGGATTACTAAGTCTAACGACACATCAGACAAGAGTAAAAATTATAAGGGTGCAGTATCCGGCGTAGAACAATTGATATAATTTTATTGATATCTAATAATAAACTTTTTTTTTTTCACTTCACTCATATAAATGAAAACTTAGCGTAATCCTCGATATACCTATTTTCAAATTCAAATTCAAAATATTCTTTATTCAAATAAACTTATAATAAGCACTTTTGAATCGTCGATGAACATATGAACAAAAAGCTACCACCGGTTCGGAAGGCAGTTCTGCTGAGAAGAGCCGGC
>DWNA01003480.1:0-10020 GCA_018249835.1 Heliconius besckei
TGTACAATTTGACATATATCAACTTCCGTATTACTTTTTTTAGCTTTATAGTAAGTACAAGGTACCTATTATAAATATAAAATGTGTGCATTGAAGGCAAAAGTTCACGTTTAATTAACCAAGATAAGATATTTAACACTTATTGCATACGCAAGTAAGCTAGCAGACTGATGAGAAATAATTTACTTAGTTATGTCGGGCTTATACAGGTGGGAATTAAATATGAAACAAAGACTGCCTATTCTGTTTTATACGCTTTTTCTTTGTGGCTAAGAATTTATAATACAGCTATCGACCCGCTCGTGGCTTCGCCCGCTTGAACTTCAACATTTTTCATTAAAATAAATTACTTTAGTGTTCTAATAATATTACCATATTAAAAACAATATCCGTACATTGGAAAGTAAAATTTCAGCCAATTCGATAAGACAAAATAAGCAATTTTGACCAATAAAATACTTTATATAATTTTTTTTATAAGTTTGCCTTTAGTCAAAACCGCACTTAAATCCATTACGTAGTTGAAAAGTTACACGAATACAAATTCTTTGAAGCCCCTTAATTTATTTTAAAGAGAGATATTATAAATTGTATATATCTATAGAACATAAAATAATTATAATCAAACAATTAATGTTTGATTACAATTATTTTATTGGTTTATTTTAATATCTGATTTCCAAAAACTGATAAAATATATATTTAAGCTAAAACAAATGATATCTATATTCATGAAAGAATGAAATAATAAAATAAACAAACTCATTTCAAGTCATATTATGATAAGACTGGTATACATAAATAGCAAAGGAAAGAGACTTGGAATATAATATTATTAACGTCATGTAAATATTTTTCGGATTCCTAATAACATAAATCCTAAACAGCCTTATCTTACTACATCTTGGCATCTAGAAGAGCCAACAGAGACCATATCGGGATCATCATTCCACTTTTGTATATTTTTCTAACTCAACTAAATGGAAAACTTGTAATGGCGACGAAATGGTAAGCCGTAGTACTTGAAGCGTGATAAAATATAAGCTTATTATAATATTTAAACACGTTATCAATGTGCTTTGAAGAACACGCAACTATGCCTTGAACACGTAACACTATAGGTACCTACTTGGAAATAAGGTACCTGTAGGCAAATCCGAAACCCTCGTGGCTCAGAGGCACACGCGTGTGACTGTAACGTGACGGTCGTGGCATCGATTCCCACTCGGAGTAACGAATGAACAAAAGGCAAAAGAACTGGTTCCACTACACAACACGCAATGCCTCGAAAATTTCACGGGAAAGTGGGGAACCGAGTGTCTTAAAAGTAGTCTTTCCTCTGCCTACCATGCCATGTGCGAAATACAATGTAAAGCTAGTTTTTTTTTATAGGTAAATCCAATCTTATTCATATAATACACAAAAACTAACACCGATATATTTGTTATCATAAAACAAGCACGTAAATTTAAACGACGATCCATTTTAAATATGACGAATGAATGTAATCTCGAAAAACAATAAGAATATCAGTTTCGCGGCATACGAGTATTTGCGTAACGACGGCGCCCTGTTGAGACGCATGTGAAATTGTAAAGATATTATTTTTAGCGCGGGCTGCACTCAGCTGGGCGGTCTTGGTTTAACGTCGGATTGAATTATAAAGCTGCAATGACGTCATAACTCTGCCTTTCCACCTATATATACTACTATCTGAAACGTGTACAATATATAATACTTCTAATCTATTATACTAGACATATTTACTTAAAGGCATAGTAGATCTAGGAAATAGATATTAATTTTATCATTTTATAAAGTGCTTGTTTTAGTTAATAAAAGTTGATCTATACATAGTATATATATACATTTAAGTGTATGAATTTGATTTCAAAATACCTGTTTATTCAAGTAATCAAATTTCAATTAGTTAGTTAAACGATATTGAATCACGAAGAAAACTTCAAATGTTTCAACCTCCGGAACATCAGAACCGCTTTTTATGGTATTTTGACTGGGAGACAGAGGAGCTTCAGAGTAATATTCTGGCTACTTTTTTTCTAGATTGATATTAAAGCAGAAAAAATCACATAACCTCGTGCGAGCACCTACCACACAAATAGATGTAAAATATGACATTTTTCTAAAGTTTGTTCCTGAAATTGGCACGGAACTCTCAGTCCAACCCGCACTTGACTGGTTTTATTTTAGAAAATAATTAATTAATATTAACGAATGATTTTTATTCACATGTTTATAATTTACAATATATATTTATATATATATTTAAACGAAGCCTTGTGAATATTTTACAATATATAAGCATTTCGTTCCTATTTATATCAGTGTAGACAGTATATAACATATTTCTATTTTTGTAACGATAGTAGTAGGTACATAAACTAACAAAATAATTTGACGTTTGGTTAAACAGATTAAATATTTACCCACTTTTCTATAAATAACATGAAATTATCCATACCTATATTATAAATTCGCAAGTTACTCTGTCTGTCTGTCTGTCTGTCAATTTTTTACGCAATCAGGGCCAAACCGTTGATTTAATTATGATAAAATACTCATATACTTGAGGGTCTCGGGATGAACACAGGATACTTTTTTCTCATATTTGTTATATTTTCGCCATATACCAATATATTAAAATATTTATTAATTTGACATACAATTTATTCCGCCATGTTAATAACAACCGTCGTTGCTAAGCAACGATTTGAAAATATTTGTTGTTAGAAAACGTCACCCAAAATAAGCTTGCCTAACGCATTTCTATTGAAAACTGTAAAAAAAATCATAAATATATTTAATAAATATTCTTATAGTTCAAGCGGGCGTAACCGCGTTCGGGTTCACTAGTATATAATAAATTGTACATGTAACGTTTATCATAAAGTCATATAATATAATAAAATAATGTTTTTAAGATTAACTTTAGAAGAATATAGGTATTTAGAATACCTATTTGACATTTACATAGTACTGCCTGGTATATTACCTGACTAAGCTTGCATTCTTAGCTTAGCATAACTTGCGGTAGCTTCTCTTTACCATGTTACCACAATGAATATAGACATAGCGTAATATCCTCTTGTATTTGTATTTATTTATAAAATAAGTATAATAAAATATCTTATTATAATTATATAAAAATAAAACCTATTATTTCTTTCTTTACATAGAGCTTCGCTGGAAAAGTTTTTATGTTTTCATGTAGTTTTAGGTAACATTGTCTTTTGCAAATAAAATATTTACTCTATTATAGACAGGGAGGAAGACCTTTGATGTTTCTGAGACGCTGTTATTACAATGTTAGGATATGGTTACACGTAAGGAATCATAAGTGCGTATACCCCGAAGAAAAAGAATACTTTTAGTTTTTCTAATTTGTTTTAAGAAAACACAACATAATTGTTTTATTCTTTTTTTCATCATCCACCTCCCGCATAGTCAGAGGGAATGTACTGGCAAAAAGTCTTCAATATCCAAAATTTTTAAATATAATATAATGTTTAAAAAAAATATATTTATTGCTAAAACAGACTTGGAATTTGACCCTATAAATCGTGTGTGCTTTCAAATCTACCACGATGTCAGCTCTATATGGATTAATTTACTATGACTGACATATCCTAAATGCAGTAAATAACAGTGTCAATGCGGATTTCTTTTAAACAAAACGATTATAAAAATTAGATAATAAATGTATATTTTTCTATGTGCTTTTGTCTTGAAACATTTTCCTTGCTAAAGTGAAAACGGATAAATAATTCCGTTTTTAATACCAAATAAACACCGGGGACGTTGAGTTGAACATTTAAATCCGAACATCGTATTTTGTCTAATCAGACGACTTCAACTGCAGCAGCTGCGATAAATTCAAGAATATTTAAGAAGGACAGTCATGGCGCAATGGCACAAAGTATGACTAAACGAGACAGGCGGCAAAGCGCGGCGTTTAGTCCCGCCATTCAACATGCAATGGCTCCAGAATTCGGCGGAAAATGGGCAACGAAGTTCTTAGCACAAGGTTCCCTCTGTCTACCTCGCTGTGTGCGAGATACAGATAAAAAATATTTAAGAATACCCCTAGATGAGTCAAGAATCCTCGTGAAACGTGATCGTTGTTAATGTAAAATAGGCAATTATATTTTTTGGGAATATATAAATCAAACACAACTTTCGAAGAGCTTTCGGATTTAGCAAATAATGTAATTTCGGCACCGAAAGATAAGTCCGAAAGCGTTCTCGTGTTCACGTCAAATCAATGAAGTGGATAAGTTAATATAAGCTTATACTATTATTATGTATGTACATTGTACAATATACATATTGTTTTTTTTTGCATAGTTAGTAATTATACAAGAATCTAGACAAAACGCTAATTTTACTCCTGACAATAACCGTAAGCTTAAACTTCTATAAAATCAAATTGTATTCTTTATACTGTAATATAATTGTATTAGCTATATATTGTATAGCTATATATACATAATACTCACCGTATTACGTATATATAGTTAGGGAATGTTTAGATTGATGTCTTGCAGAAACACACACTGCTTGTGGCTTTTGTCGGCAACATCTTTTTATTTTTTCAATCAATATTAAGATTCAAATTCATACTTTTAAACATTTATTTTTTAACCATTAAAGATTGGCAAAGAATAAATCAAAATAATATGCCAGTGCCACGTATAGCAGAGGAAATACGAATGACACGAAACAGAAAATTTTGTACAATATTATGAACTGATGGAGATATGACGACAAATGGAATGATTCAATACAGGTAAGTTTAATATCTCACAATCAAGTGACAGATGCTAGATCCACAAGCAGAGACATGACAATTTTATCCTCTATTTGCAAATAGCTTCAGCTGGAGCAAATAGTCAAAATGGAATACAGCAATCGAGAGCTGATGTTGGCTTGCTCTCCTAAATACACTGACAACGTATGTATCTGTGTACTTTAACTGTAAAACTTCACCTTGGCCCTAATTCAGAGGATTGTTTTTTTACCTAATTTTCCAAAGAAACGGTTAATCTACAGCAATATATATTTTTTTTATTCAAATTCAAAATATTCTTTATTCAAATAGATTATTATAAGCATTTTTGAATCATTGAATGAACATATAGACAAAAAAGCTACCACCGAAGACAGTTCTGCTAAGAAGAGCCGGCAAGAAACTTAACAGTTGCTCTTTTCAATATCAATGGTATAATTTAATTATTACTAGCTTAGCTAGCAGCTATCCTGCAGCTACCTACAGCTTAATAAGGTTTACTTTTTAATATTTTTTTACACATACTTTAAACTGTTTTAGTAAATTATGTAAAGGGCAAAGCAAACGAGCACACGCGTCACCTAGGGGTAGACTAGATAGGGGGTTATTTCCTCTGCCCAAGACCCGAATACCAACAGAGGAGTTACAGGTATGTTACTGGAAAATATCTGTATTTAAGTACATATTTTATTTAGACAGTTATTTTTTAGGTTTATTTTATGATTTGTTAAAGATATCTTCTAACTATCTTTGTTATATTCATTTTTATTTTATTACAAGATAACTTGTTTCCGCGCTCATACATACAGTACCGGTCGATTATTAGGTGTCGATTATATTGTCGATAACTGGAGATTATGGATTTCTGTATTTTTGGTAAATACAAAAAATATTTTTACCATGCGGTCATTTTTTTTTTGCGCTTCAACAAAACACATTGTTTGAATGCATATTATACAGGTGTTTATGTAGATTCCACGAGTGCTTTTTTCAGTAAAATCATATGAGATATGATACGATTATATCAGATGTCAGGAATATACAAAATAAAACTTGGAAAATTATATTATTCTTTTTAAATAACTTGACCATTTAGGTATAACATTTTAAAGTTAACCCTTATAAACTCCAAATGTACTATAACTATGATTTGTATTTATTATTTCTGTGCGTAGATTACAGCTATGTTAATCGAATTTATTGGCACACATCATTCAATTTACATACATACATATGTAACATTTGCAGAAATTCAATTTATCGTCATTGAACAGATAATTTGTTAATATATTAGAATATATATTATTCATTTACTTTACTTTCATAAAAACACTACTGGACTTTAGCATATAATAAATATTTACATATTCTATTCATGTTTTGAAATTGTAAATATATTTAAGATATCCAAGCAATAATCGCAAGCACAAAAAAATATATACTTATACATTAAAGAGCAATTTCGATGTTATCAAAAGAAATTTTCAAAAGTTTTCTCGGAAATTTTCCTTTATACGTTTAAGCTTAATTCTAAAATAAGAACTGAAGGATAATACTGCGTAGGTACAAGAAGGATTTTTATGTTTTCTTGTCAAATATATAAATTCAATTCCAAAAGAAATTATTTTAATCAATATTTTGCATAATATTTTTTACATTTTTGTGTCATCATTAATTTTATATATTTATTATAAAGCAACAATCTTTGATGTTTTTAAATTATATTATTTAGTCCAATTATCTACTACTGAAGGATTATTATATTAAATTATAATAGCGGCAGTGAAACTTTTTATGTGCATGTACAGCAAATCAAAATGTTATAAAATGATTAATTAACATAATAAGTAACGTATGTAAAATACTCACCAAGAATGCAAGAGATGATGGCACTTGCATATGTCACCGACTAGCCGGCGGCGGCGGCCGCGTGGTCCCCGCCGCACATGTTGTTAGAAAACAAATGACTCAACACAAAGCCACCCACTTTAATGTCGCGACTATGACGAAAAATATTGTAGAATACAATAAAAAAATAAATAATTTATTAACGCTAAATCTAAACCGCGCGAGTAGCGATGTTTTCCGAGCTTTCCGAGAGCTACGAGTCGATTGGATCGCCCACGAGGCTACAGCCGACTGGCGCGAGCTTTGGGCGGGCGGCCGCGCCCCCTCGCTTCGCCCCTCACCTAACAGTGCCTTAAAAATTCTTTAAATTTTGCTACTTGCTTATAAACGTGTTTCAGCCTCGCAAAACTTCACTTACCGCCGATGTCTGCTTAATCACTGTCACTGAAGTTGCGAGGGAAAGTTTTTATTATAACGCAGCCTAAATTAAGTCTATTCAACAAGTAAAATTAATTTAGCTCTTTTTATAAGTATGAATATGCTTTAAATGAATATACTTTTTATTATTTACATGCGAAAACTCAGTGTATGTAGTGATTTCATACTTTCTTTATATTTAATGTTTGAAATATAATGTTATTGTAGAAACTGACTTATTCTCAGTTTATTCAGAAGCTAGGTATATTTGTTACACAAACATTAGATATATTATAAATATTGTAGCTAAATAACTTTCCTTTCTCTCTTTCCTTTCTTTTGAAACGAATATATAAAATAATTAATATAAATATATAAAAAATGTGAATCGTTTAAGTAATAAAAAGAGTCTTTACAAAACGTCATTGATAAAAATTACTTTTCTAAAATAATGATTAATACCAAAAAATGTTGGTAACGTTTGCTTTTTTGAGAAAAAATGATAAATTTTGCAGTGTTCATGTTATAATATTCATTTATTGTAATTTGCAATCATTTGTCGTTTAATACTTTTCATCATCGATTGCAGATGAAGAGAATTAACATAATATTGAATAAAATGTGTTTATGTTTTAATAACATTAATTATAATTATTAAAAAAAAAAAAATTCTTCTAGTATATTATATTACTTTTGCGAATTTATCTACAGAGATACATATACGAGTATACTAGTATAGATAGGTATTATAAATCGCTTACTTTGCTAGATCTCCGGGATTTACTTCTCATCAATCTCTTTAGTTGTTTTGTGAGGAAATGAACTAAGTATACTACCACTTTTGATATAAGTGTGACGGCCATTAATAATAATCTTACTTAAATAATATGTAAGTAGATTAAAAAAAGCATTATTTACACTCATCAACTATTAATCTGTACTGATAAAATAAAATAAAAATGATTTCTATCAAAATTATCTTTATTTTAATCTATCTCTTCAAGGACGGACGGAATTAGGCGGCTTAAAGGAAGCGTGGGTTAGAATCCCGCTGCGTTACAATTTTTATACGTTTTCTAAATAAGTTTATAAAAGTACTTCGCAAAGATAACAGTAACAATAGTTGAAATAAAACATATCAATTGAAATATTACTATATTTGTAACGTTCAAATTGCCATATAATTTTCCAAAAAGCTATTCATTAGTCATCATTAATATTTAACGAATGTAAATCAAACAAACTACTTGGCCCGTTCGACCCTTCGTAAATTTTCCACATTACTGAGAGAGGGTGCTATAATTCGGCCTTTTACTTTTAAATATCTAATACGTAGCCTTCAGACACTTTGTCAAATGTAAACCAGTCTATCGACTGGTACCATGCTTATAAATGAGTAACATTTATTATGAAATTTTACAATTATATAGCCTACTTATCAAATAACTATAAATTATGTAAAGATTTTCTATATATTAAAATAATTTTCAGCGGGTGAAGCCGCATTTGAGTCGATTGTAATATTCAAAATATGAAAGTTGTAGAGGATGGATGTTTGTTCTACTCTCACACAAAAACTTTAGATTTAATATAATTTTCATATTACATAACAACAAACTTAGGCCGGCGAAGCCGCGGTTAAGTTGCTGATAAAAAATATTTCATTTAATATTTATTTAGTTTAATATTATATATAATATTATTATTCACTTCGCGTTATTGTACTCTGATTCATTTCCGACCGATAAGACATACTTCAGTTATCACTTCGCTCGAGTGTTCATTTAAATCTCTTAAGAGTGTTGTTTATTCGAAGTTCTTTGATTAGAATTTTATTACATGTCTTGTCTATCTCTGTCTACAGCATTTTAAGTATCTATTATGTTTACATGGTTTGAAGCTCCTTGAAATTAGGTTATCGATCGGTTCGACGAATCGGTTATATTTTGAACTTTAATTATTTGAAGGTTCCGCGAGAGAGCAAGAAAATGCAAATATTAAGGAATTTAAAACAATAGTACCTAATATTATGATGATATGTTATCATTGTTTTTTTTTCAAAATTAACCTTCAAATGAACTTTGTTTCTCTTTTTTTTATTTTATTCGTGTAGCTCATCCGCTTGTAAAACGAGTGTCAACCCACGATACAGGAATACCTAGTGTACCGTGATGAAACAAAGTTGTAAATGCTGCTATATTAATAAATATATTTTCATTCATTTTTTAATTCATTCCCCGAATGGGAATCGAACCTACAACCGTCGCGTTTAGTTACACGCTTGTGCCAGGACGGCCTCAAATTTATTCAAACCTGTCAATAATCTATAAGAAAGCGGAATGGTTCAACAAAAGGGAACCCCTTTAAAATGTCTAATAAATAGAGTATAGGAGTACATTTAGATTTTTATCAGATAGATTTTCCCAGTTGTATATAAAAAAAATCCTTAATTTTAAGATACATTGCAATATTATTAATAATTATTGAGCTACTTATAGTCAGTGAGTATATTATTAACTCTAATAATTTAGTATCTTTACTTTGTACTATTATATTAGAATAATTGAACCAATTCATATTTAATTATTCTCACAGCAATCGAAAAATAATTATTGTGAGTTTGTTTTGGGTACATTAGTGTTGATATATAAAGACATTGATATATATTTTTTTGCTTCATTCACGATAGAAGAAATACATTATCTTACCTGAAAAGAAAGAAATAGAGTTATAATAATAAATAAAAATTAAAAACACTTCCACTATGACTGCACGTTACTAATATGACATTTAATAGCTGTTAAATATTATTATGTACAATAGATATCATATTTTAAATTTTTAGATATACATATATAAATAAATTGCATATTTCGTATCTACATTTTACTAATAAAACAATTTAACAAAAGTTAATAATAATAAACAATTGTTTTCGGTACTTCACA
>DWNA01003481.1:0-10017 GCA_018249835.1 Heliconius besckei
AAAAATAATAGCTAATTAAATGAAGTTTTACATAGAACAATCACAACCACTCGTTGACAACCACTACCACCACCATCACCACTCGTTCAAGAAGCATCATTTTAAGATCTACCCATCACTAAAAATCAAACTAATGCTACAACACCTTTACTACAATATCTAATTACTAAGCCTGTTTGTTTTACTTGGCACCGACTTCAAAATTATAAAATCTTTATATAAATATTTTTCACTTTTTATTTCGTTGTTAGAAGTCGGTTTTTGTTTTTGTTAAAAATTATGTTTAAAATAACATAATAATTTTAAAAATATTCAATGACAACTTTTGAATTTGCAGTAACTTAGCAATAGCAAACAAAATTGAATGCTTGAGATTATTTTACCTTTTAACCCAATCAATGGTCAATTCCTTTTATTTTTATTGACTGCCAATTCAAATCGTTTGTTTAGATGTTTAAAATGTGCAGGCCAATTTAATTATTGAGAAAAACAAATTATTACAAAAACTTCGGTAATATTGAAGAGTTTATCGACCGATGTCTGTTTATACCAAATTATTTTGCAATTCTATTAAATATTAACCATTCGCCATCTACGCACTAATATTATAAAGTTGAAGGGTTTGTTTGGATGAACGCGCTAATCTCAGAAGCTACTGGTTCGGCTTGAAAAACTATTTTTATATATGACCCATTTATCAAGAAAATCTATAAGCTATATTAAATCATATTAATTAAAACTGTAAAACGATAGTTGTGGGTTCGATTCTCACCCAGTAATTAATAATTTTATGTCTCTCTTCCAACCCAATGAAGGTGAAGGTAAAAAAAATTAAAAATATATTTTACCATTTTCAGGCAAATCCAGGACCCGGCGTCCCAGAGGCTCACTTGGTACAAGCCTCCGTTGACGGTGCTCGTTATAAAAAAGGTGCACGACGCGACTATCCTGGCGCCCTTCGTACAGCTTGTGCACTGGCTTGTCCATGTAAGTTATAAATAAATATATGAACCTAATAATAAACTACCCTTCTTCCTATTAGATTATTTATATTATGGGTTTTTTTTAGTTTTAAATAAACCCTATAATATAAATCTATTAATAGATGGGTAATGTGTGGTTTCGATTCACGAAAATGAATTATTTTTTATTGATATTATCATTTCTTCGCTCTGGTAACAGCGCGGCGTTGAGCTCCGCCACAACACGCCATGCCTAGAAAATTTGGCGGAATGTGGGGAGCGCAGTGTCTTAACACTAGGTTCCCTCTGCCTACCCTGCTATATGGGAGATATAGCGTGAAGTTGAAAAAAATATGAAAAAAAAAACTATTTAAAGGTGATAGTATTTAACAATTTATTATTATTATTGATTTAGCTGATAAATTTTGACCGATGAAGCATTATCGTGACACATATTATTACGTGTATACTTAATAATATAATCTCTTCAATAATAAGGAAGTTTACCTATTAAATAATATATAAATACAATAAGATAACTAAAATAATATGTAAACAAGAATATTTTTTCCTTTATTAACTTTATGTTATATAAAGCGACATGAACGCGGCTTTGTCGGCTTAAACTTATTATAATATTCAAAATCTTTACATAAATTTTATCTAATTAATATAAAGTTTCATCCAAATCCGTTCAGTAGTTTCTGCTTTAAAAGTGGGATAGATATCCATCCTCACAAACTTTCACATTTATAATATTAATGGGATTTACAATGTATCTTGTAAACTAATAACTTGATAAAACATACTTTGGAAAGCCTTATATTGGAATGCGTCTTGCAAAATTCCGGTTTTCATTTAAACTGGCATAACGAAATTGAGGTGTGTCGAGAACCTATATAAATTTAACCAACGTCCTCGTGCCCACACTGGGAGTGCCTCACGTGCTAATATTTAGTATTACTAGTATTAATTAATTTGTCCATTTATCTATATGTAGGACGTAGTTATATTGCCAAATATATGCCTCGTATATGAACAAATGTCTGTAACTGTTAAGCATTAGGTCGTTGATTTAATTCTTACTCAAGATATTAAAACCATCGTACCTAGTATTTTAAATCTTTTTTAGCTTCAAGCTGTATCCCGCACACAGCAGGATAGGCAGATGGGTGATTATGCTAAGACACTCCCCGCCGAATTCTGGAGGCACTACGGAATAAATGGCGGAATATCAAAGTCATGCTTTCCTCGACACCGAAGCGAAAAAATGAAAATGTTAAATATTTCAGTACAGTTGAGTGGAAACCCACATCGGCGTGGTAGGCTAAGGGTGTAGAGAGGTGTGCACCGGTTTCACTATCACGAGTAGTTCGTGAGCGGGTTTCCCCGCTAATACTCAGATTGAGCACATGGATGTGCTTGTGACCTTTTCGAGCATATTATAGATCTTACACCCCGCTCTGCCGGCCAATAAAGGCAAGTCAGCCGCGAGGCGGGGGGATAGAAAAAGATAAAAAATCGTGCACACAATCAATATAAAAATCACTCAAAGTGTAGACAAAATCGTATTCTTAACATATAGTTTATAAAAACAACAAAAGTTTTATTTTTTTAAGGACTTCACGTTATAATTTTGATTTTTAATGTATTTTTTATATTTAAACAGTTTGTAAAATTTTCTTTCAATTTGAATTCAACACTTAAGTCAATGCAATTGACGTCGGGCCACCGCTGAACTCGCGGAATAAAAACCACAAGATTACCATTTTAAGACTATTGTATTCAGTGACGATTGTATTAATGATAGCATGTTATATTAATAAGACATTTCTGGAATATTCTACACTGCATAATGTATAAATTACCGACAAATTGTTTTTTTTTTAAATAGGTAAATGATTTTATAGTTTTAAAATGTTTTTTTCTTATCTCTTTGTATTTAAATTAATCATAATATTATCATTTATATTATTAAATTAATACATTATTATTTTAATATTATATTCTTGTATAAAAATATTGTAGATTAAATCCAATCGCTTTAATAAAAGCAGTTTAATCAATTTTTTAATCATTTTAAAATTATATGTACTGTGTTGATATTGAATATATATAAATTACGTTGCTATCAATGTACAAAGAGTTTGCGTTTCTCGATTACTGCATGGAACTTCAAGAGTTAATCATTCACAAAATAACACTATCAAAACTTAACTATCTTCGGGAACCGTGAAGCACGAGTTCTAACTTCGCAAGACAGATAATAAATACATGGGGAATGTCAACATTCCTTAAAAGTATTAATAATATTTTAAAATAATCATGATAACAGTATTCAGTAACTTCTAAACTCTTGAAAATTGGTTCATATTCGTTTATAAAAACATCCAAAAATTTACAATTATTTTTTAATGGTGGCAGCAAATTTGTGTTAAAAATAATCTTAGAATTCTAAATAATATACACAATGCATAATAAATTAGTTACAAATTTCCTGGAGCTAAAATGTTAAGTCATCCTTATTACTTCCTAACTATTTCCATACAAAAACATGTTGTTTGAATTATTAATACACAATCTTGATTACTTGCAATTTTGGGAATTTGAAGCGTCGTTAATTATTTAATTTTATTACTAATCAAGCAATTAATATTATTGTTAATAATTGCCAAGAGATATCTATATAAATTAACCAAAGTTTAAAATTGTACAGTACAAAAAACAATACAGTATATTGCTTCAACTTAGATAAGTTAAAATATATTTCGCAATAGAAGAATCCTTGCAATTTGCAAATGTTTGTCCGACCTTGTATTAAATTGTTAATTCACAATTTAATATATTAAATCTAGTGTACAGACACTCCGCTATCCACTAATCCGCCTATTTTATCCCATATAATAAATAACATATTTTACGTTTTTCAAGGACAAAAGCATGGTAGTCTTCGTAGAGGCGGCCGTGTTAGATGACACGTTGCTCAGAGAATACGGAGACTTTACATCAGTGAGAGAGAGACTGATGACGTTCCGCGCTGGCACTGATGATCTCACTGATAAGATAGATTTTATCATCTGTCTCGGTGGTGATGGCACTTTGTTACACGCCAGCTCGTTGTTTCAGGTGATTTTTTTAATTGTTAACTAGTAATGGCGCACGTCGTAATAATAAGTCCGTAATTATAGTGTTAATTTAAAAGTTCATAAATTTCTATATTTTTCTCTTTATCTAATAAAAAAATGTTATAGAAATAATTTATAAAACATTTTTTTATAATAGTATGAGCATGAGAACAATTGTTAAATAAGTTCTATGATATTAGTTACATTGACTTAGTTTTATTATATATATGTATCTAGAGTTCTAGTCATATTTTTCTTATATAGCCAGGTTTTAAACAAAAAAAAACAATTTTAACCAATAGCCCCATGCTTAACAAAAACAAACACTTCAAATATTAGCATAGATTAGAAATTATAATTATAATTTTATGTTTTCTAGCAATCAGTGCCTCCAGTAATGGCATTCCATTTGGGTTCGCTGGGTTTCCTCACACCCTTTGAGTTTAATAACTTTCAGGACCAAGTTATGAATGTTTTGGAAGGTGAGCTATGTAGATGATTCTGTTTAGCTTATTTACTTTAATAAATAAATACAAACAGATTTAAACAAAAAATAGTAGAAGTTAAAACTTTATTAACTTTATAATAATTGTCTGCATTTTGTCTTTAATTCTAGACTAGAAATGTTGCCAGTGTTCCATTCGCAACTTTCTTTTTTATGTATTACTTATCCTTGGCGTTACTCCAATAAAAATATTTATTTTTTAGCTTTACGCTGTATCCCGAATATGGCTGAGCAAGCAGAGGGAACCTAGTGTCGAGACAATCCGTTCTTTAAGCACCGCCCAATTTTAGAGAAAATCAACAACGCGTTCTGTTTTGTTACTAGAGCTAGGAAATGAAAATAACTCATTCTCCCGGGCGGGAATCGAACTCACGATCGTTTCGTTTACTATCAAGACGCCCCAATAGTCCCCCATTTTCATTGATTTTTCTATATTTACAGGGCATGCAGCTCTTACACTAAGGTCACGTTTACAATGTGTGGTGCTTAGAAAAACAAGTGAAGATGGCAAAGACAAGAAAAAAACCACAACAATACTTGTGCTCAACGAAGTAGTCGTCGATAGGGGGCCTTCGCCGTACTTGTCTAATATTGATCTCTTTTTAGACGGAAAACATATTACCTCTGTACAGGGTGACGGTGAGTCCTCTTTTGTTTTAATTAAGTATAGTTTTCTTTAGTCTTCATTTCTATTATTTGAAATATGTACAATTTTTCATATATTAAATGATAATTTGGCAGTTAAATTTGAAGCGCGCGAAGCCGCGGTTGTTGAGCCAGTATTATAAACACTACAATGATAACACATCAATCCAGGTCTAATAGTATCCACGCCCACGGGAAGCACGGCGTACGCGGTGGCGGCGGGCGCCAGCATGATCCACCCGTCGGTGCCTGCCATCATGGTGACGCCCATATGCCCGCACTCCTTGTCGTTCAGACCCATTGTGGTACCAGCTGGTGTTGAACTTAAGGTTAGTTTGAGAGTTTTTTGTGTATATTTTTCTTTATAAATATTATTTATATTTTAGGGCAGTATTGTAGATTTATCTTTTCATATTTGATAAAGTCTTGAAAATAAAATATTATTTTGAAAAAAAAAACGCTAATTGAAATTAAATTGAATGGATTTGAAGAATTACTAAAACCATTTAAGAATTTCAGTTTTTCCGAAACATCAACAACAATGAGAACTATAATATTGTAAAAAGTGCATAATGACACAAAAAAATTGATTAATTTGAGATAATTTTTTTGTATTTGTACTTTTATTTGTTTTTCATAATTTTTTTAGTAATCATTCTTATTTGAAAAGATTCAATTTTATCGATTCACACAATATATACATACTTAAACGTTTTCGCTACGTTTAACAAAAAACGGAAAATTTGGCGGAAAGTGGGGAACGGAGTGGAGCGTGAAGCTGATTTAATTTCTATTAAAAAATAATAATATATGGTTAAAAAAACTACATAAAATAAACTATATTTTAGATCGCGCTATCCCCCGAAGCGCGTAACGCGATGTGGGTATCGTTCGACGGCCGTAACCGCCAAGCGTTGCAACATGGAGATAGGTACCACAGATTAAAAAATATCAAACCTATAGCTTGGCTACTCGCATTACAGCATGTGTATTCTATTTTATTTATGTAGGCTGTGTCACTAGCCTTATGTAAATAATACGTTTAGTTTGTTAACTTTAGTATAGCATATAGTGTTGATGTAACCAATGTATGTCGTAAATCTCACTGTTTAGTGTATTTAAAAAAATACTTACTTTTTGGTAGCTTTTTGGTAGGGTCATTCATAAATTCCGTCAATGGGTACATAATATATACTTAGTATTAATCTGTACGTGTAAAATTGCTAAATATGTGAAGTCACACTAGGTAGAGGGGGATCTCTAAAATGTCATAAAGATGCCAACTTTAAAATTCGTATGACTTAGCTTATGGATGGTTAATCCATGATTTAAAAATAAATGACATTTAAATGTCAAGGAGCGGTCAAATATGACTATTTCCAGATTCTTTTTTAAGTGTAAGAGCTTGTTTCAGATAAAATTAAGCGTAGAAACTCGTAACTTGGCCAGCATATCATTCGACGGCCGATCCCAAATGATACTCAGGCCAGGCGATAGGTAACCTATATTTATATTTGGGTTTTAAAAAATTCACAGATTTTGGCCATATCAGTTTCATGAAAGAAAAGCCTTGTGGCTTGTTTGCTGTGTATATGTAATTACAAAGATTTATATTTGTTTATTTTATTATAATTATCTTGGATACCTATGGAATTTAGTATTGTACCTCATGGTTATGGTTGAAATAAAATCATCAATGGTGTTTATTAATCTGGTCCGCATGTAGCTTTGCTTTGTATGCTTTGCTTTTCTTTCGAATAGTTGTAATATAGATGTTCATATTAGAATGTATATTACTCAACTTACAGATGAAATTAATAAAATACAATAATTTTATTATTTCATGAGGCCATTGTGGCGCAGTGTAACAGCGTCAAATGCCCGTATTTATATTATAAATCGCTCTCAAGTCTGAGATCGATCTTAAAATGCCGTTTACAGCATCTCAAGATCAATCTCAGACTTGAAAGCGGTTGATAAATATGGGTGGAATATGGGTTCGATCTCAATTTTTAGATGTTTTATTTCCATTTTCCCACTCTGGTATGAATCTTGTTTCCCTTCTATATGCAGGATGAAGCATGAAGCTGAAAAAATATTTCATATATAAAGGAAATATTTTCTTATGAAATTATATTTTAATATATGTATTTGCAATTTATACAAAATGTAATCATTTATTTTATAGTCTATACGTCACCACATCAGTATACCCTGTGCCATCAATCTGTGCGCAGGACCAGATCTCGGACTGGTTTGATTCATTAGCGGAATGTCTACATTGGAACGTACGCAAGAAGCAGAAACAAATAGATACCCTCAGTGACATGACTCACTCGTCCAGCGAGGCCTTGGAAGAACTGGACGCGAACCACCACGATGACAGACCAACTGACACGTGACAGATACGTCTTAAATCATAGATAAGTTATAATTTATATGTCGAACTAAAAATGACACCTCGTTGACAAAATACAAATTAATTACGTAATTTCGATTGGATCTATTTTAGCATGCATTCTTGCGGCATTTACATACAGCTCAAATTATCCTATAGATCATTAATATTTGTATTTGTCAATGGCAAAATTACAGCTATCTTTCAATATCTGTTTTTCTAATGTATAAAACTATCTCTCTTGTACCGTTAATTTTTTGTGTGTGTATACATTACACCATACAACGTAACATGACTACTTCTTCTTCGTGATAATTTAACGTAAATACAATAAAAAATACTTATGACATATATAACTTGTATGTATAGAAAAATATCTTATATCGTATACGTATTTTTAAATGTATCATTTATTTTATAAGATATTTAACTAATTTCAATTTTGTTATTGTGATAATGTATTTGGATATAGCTTTTGGTGGGTGCTTTTATTTTCACGTCACAAAAATTTAATATTTTGCTGTAATAACACTTTTAAAATTATTATATTAGTTGAAACTAATACCAAATGATGGTTTTTTTTATTACTGATGCTTTATTATGCTTCATGTATAGTATTTTTTTCGATAACTTTATATAATTGCATTATTTAATACCGATAGTCTATTAATATTTATAATATGTATAAGAATTTATGAAATAAAACAATCCAATATTAAATTTTTTGATGGTTGATTATAAAATTTTGTATTAACATTGCAAACATTGTTCTCAATGTATCTATATAATTTTTCCTTTCTGTTTACCTTCAATTATTTTCAACCTTAACATGTCTTTATCAGTTATATATTTTACTTCAAATAGAGTATATGTTTTTTACTGTTTACTATAAATTTGTTTTACAAATATATGTTTTTTTATAAACAACTAGGCTTTGGGTCCAACATTCTTTATATACACTGCCTTATATATTTGCCAATACCCTAAAGGTAAATGATTTACATACTTTATCAATGCGACTAATTTTTTTTTTTCAATATAATTTTGTACATTTAAATAGATATATTTGAATTTGTGCAATAATTGTGTTTATATAAAATATAAATAATAAAAAAAAAATCTATACATTCCCATGGACAATAAATTGAAATGTTATGTCTCTTTGGGTAAGTGTCTATAAAGAATATATTTATAGTATTTTAAATATAATTTTACCAATATTACGTAAATTGTTAGTTTTTTTTTATACTTACATATAATCTGCTTTCTGTGGAGTATGTGGTGAAAATCTAGTTTTACTAAGATTTTTTTACTTTTCGCTAGTTTGAAAATATTACGGACTAAGTTGAGGTGTTTAGCGTTGTTTCGATTAACGTTCAAAATAATAATGTAATAAAAATGAAAAGCCTAACATCAAAGTCTGAATTCAACAAGTATCTTAAAAAAAAAGTATAATGCAACGATACTATTCTATATCAATTTAAAACAACCACTTATCTAATAACTTGTATGATAAAGGTGCTACGAGAAACTAAATAGTGCCAATTTTAATATGCATCTAGCACAAACTAGATTTAACGATAGCTTACAATGTGATAGCGATATTTTTATTTCAAGTTATAGGAAGTGGGCGCTATGTTTTTATTTGAAAATGTGGATTTGAGGCTATTTCAACCATTGTTAGTAGTTGGTTGTAACCAAAATTTTAAATTAAAGCCTAATATAATGTAATGTAGTTTTTATATCTTTAAATACGTAATTGGTTTTATCTATGAAAGTATTTTGCTTGGAAATATGCAAAAAGAATCTTAATGTGGTTCTATTTTTGTGCGGTTAGTTTAGTTTGAAAGTGTAAGACAAGTGATAACTATGTGTTTTATTATAATTATACAGATTTGAACTTTTATCGATTTTTATTGAATTTGTCTGTTGAATTTGAATTTTGTCTATACACAAACGATGGAATGATGGATGGACGACGACCCGCATGTAGGATACGCAGAAAGAGCCTAATTAAATCACTCCGCTCCTCACTTTCCACCGAATTCTGCCATGGCACCAGAACGAAGAAATGAGAAAAATATAATATATCATTTCCTTCTTCAGTCGCACGCTTTTGCTCCTGCGCTACGAAGGTCCTGCAATAAAAATATATGTTTTAAATCTATACTAATATAATAAAGCGGAAGAGTTTGTTTGTTTGTTTGTTTGTTTGAACGCTAAGATCTCTGGATCTACTGGTCCGATTTACATTATTTTTGTTTTGTATGAAAGCTGCATTCTTCAGAAGTGCTATAGGCTATATAACATTACATTACACATATAAACAAATATATTTTAAAGTACTTTCTAATTTGACATGCAATTTATTTTGCCATGTTA
>DWNA01003482.1:0-10015 GCA_018249835.1 Heliconius besckei
CTATTTAATTTTTTTACAATGTATATAATTTTATATTAATGAAATAAACAACAATTTAGCTAATAGATTAATGCCGAGGATGATGACGATTTTCGATGACCAATCTTTTAAGAGGAGCCAACTGAAGCGCACGAGTGAAGTATGGCAATGTCTTTGTTTCTAAACATTGAATTTAAAAATAATCTATTTACTGAGTCAATGCCCTGTGGCACTCGATCTCTTTACATATTATTTATTTGTGTATAGATTTTAGTTCTATAAAATCATTCTAATATTTGATGGTAGATTCTGTTTATCTTATTTTTTGGTATAGGCAGAGTTTTTCAACACACTCTATTTCTCTAGTCGTGGCTAGTCGTGGCTAGTCGTGGCACAGGTGCAGAAAGTGTGATTGTAAACACAACTGGTTGTGGGTTCGATACTCACTCGAGGAAATGGAATAGAGTAGAATATTTTTTTAAATTTATATTTAATTTCTTCGCTCTACTGTAGAGGCAGAGCACGGCGTTGAGTTCCTCCACTCAACACGCAATGCGGATAGAATTCGGCAGAAAGTAGAGAACGAAGTGTCTTAACAGGTTCCCTCTGCCTCCCCTGCTGTGTGCGGGATACAGCGTGAAGCTGGTTTAATTTTTTTAAATAGGCTAAGAAACATAATAGAATAGAGTATTAATTGGGATAATTTGATCGGCCTTGTAGATCTGTGTGTAACTATGTAAATATGTCAAAGCACCTTCGGAAATGAAAGTACAATGAGGCAAACGGATTTACATACCGGAACTGGGCGGCATCTACTTGTGATTTGCGTCATTTTCGATTATTTCGATGGTGCCTAAGCAATAAGTTCCAGGCGCTTGTTAACCAACTTTAAAAAGTTTAGGTGTTACGTTTGACTCTTTTTTTTCTGTCTGTCGATTTATCTGTAATTTGTGAAGCAATTTAAAAAAAATTGAAAGAACATATCTATTTCCGAGTTGGTCCCATTGCAACCAAGTCCGATGATGGAATTATAGGGAAATCGGGGAACTCCTTAAAATTTACATGTGAAATATTACGTATGCAATAACACTGTAAAATTTTAAAAAAATAAATACAGTGATTGTAATGTACTTCATTATTTTATTAACGCTTCTGTAGGTCTGATCTCTAAAACAAATTTGTACATTGTCCACAATAATTCAATTGCACTATATTTTAGCACCTAAATTTCGCAAAATTGATTATGTCTTCCATACTATTTCAATATAATTGCGGTGGCGCCAAGATTTGTCCTCTAAATACTTTCTAGGTTACACATTACTTTGGATTCCTGCTCTTGTTTTCCTCTATAAAATATTGTTAATATATGAATAATAACTGGTAGTTGGTTTTATTCAAATCATTTTATGCAGTTATATTATAAAATCAATATTTATATTAGCAAATTCACAAAATTTCACTTAAGTTCATTAGAAATACGTAACATATATATATATATATATATACATATTTACGCACATATATCCTTATAAATGTCAAGTTCAATGCTCTACAACCTAGAGTCGAGAAACAACCTCACTCAAGGTCTTCAATCATTCAGCAATACGTCATATTCATTGATGGCTTCACGAATGTGTTAGTGACTGTACTATGTATGTACGTAAACGTACACACACATGTACACTTTGATTGTGTGCTATCGATTGATATCTACACACACTTATACGTCTAACGTAATATACTTTCTATATTGAGGAAGAAATCTGTGTTTAATATATGAAAATATATATTTTTTATTTATTTTTTTATGTTACAGGAAAATATATGTTATATCTAATGAACCTAAAACTTTAGTACTCAAAGAAAAAGTCACGCGAAGTCGCGGGTAAAAGTTAGTAATTTGTATGCGTGTGCGTACGCGTATGCATATTTGTGACAGGACGCTCAACAATAGCCGGAATAGGAAGCGACAAGCAAAATGGCCGTGCAGACTGACTCTCCAGACAAGTTCCGTAACCAGGTTCTTGGCACGGAACTTGCTTTTAGGGTTGCCTTTCTGAAAACTGGACTAATTGTTATTATTAATTTTATTAAAACAAACAAAATTTTATTTAATCATTGTTAAACATGTGACAACATGGAGTGTCTTAACACTATGACTAGGACTAAAACGGTTAAAAAATACGCGAAAGAAACAGTAACGTTTAAGCGTTGCTAGCAAAGACAAATTAAGTCGCCATATTAAATTTGAATTCTGTGTGCTCATTTTATTGTTTTTTGATATAGAATAATGCAAATGTATAATAAATTATTTTATTTTCCTTATACAATTTATATGAATGAAATTAAACGGGTAATATGTTATGTACCTACATACATACGTAAACACTATAATACTCACGTAGTGGTAAATTATAGCTAATTTATACAAAATTTTCAGAATAATTTATTATATTAATATTTTATTAAATATATATTTATATATAAATTGTAATAATTTTATTAATCACTGGTTTATTCAACCACAAATGTGGATAAATTACTATTTATATTATAAAGAAATTCATTATAATACGTCGTGATTTAATGGGAAGAACGATTTTAACCTATAATTAAGGAATATCCTGTGAGAGTTTTACGCTTAAAAATATATATTGTTATATTTCTTTTATAATAAGCTTAGAGCACACGTCGCACATATAAAAGGCACATTTTATTATGATAATATTTATTAGGATAAAATTAGGAAACAATGTCAATTATTAATAAAAATAAAAATACAAGAAATATTATTAAATGAATACAGAATCTATCATTAAAAATTTACATTAACGCTTGATAGCGCTTTTTTTTAATTCGTTTGCCCGTGAACAATGAAGGCAACAATCCCGGCTTCACGCATAAGCTACTTTCTGTCCTCTTTGTTGCTAAGATGCTAGAGAACGGAAATCCTGGTTCATATCGTTATTTAAAGAGTTCAACTTCATGTGGGTGTCTAGTTAATGAAGTTAGTAGTTACCTTCATAACACATGCCCACCAGTACTAGGAACCAGCTCTTGTTTACTTATTATAGGTTTCCAAGTTGCAATCGATGAAGATTAAAACTAGTATTTCTAAATGTATTTTATACGCACCTTTTATTATTGTGAGCATGCGATTCTTATATTTTTTTTTTAGTTTCCGTCGTAGCGCAGGGGTACAAGGATGTGACTTTAACGCGACGGTGGTGAGTTCGATCCCCACTCGGGGGAATGAAATATTACTTATTAATATCTTCCTTCACTTTCGCATCAAGGCTAAAGCCCGGCATTTAGTTCCGCTACTTAATACGCAATGTCTTGAAAAATTCGGCGGAAAGTGGGGAATGGGGTGTCTTAACACTAGGTTCCCTCTGCCTACTCTACTATGTGTGAGATACAGTGTGAAACTGACAATTGCTGATATTGAATTATTGTTGATTAATGATTTTATTACTTGGTTCAGTACCTAACAAACATATAAATATATATTTTTTTAAATTTTTAAGCTTATAATTTAAATAAAATAACAGCAGTCTTCCTTAATATAATTGAAGCAATGTATGTATGTGTCTCTTATTTGTATGATGTATAAATGTCTGAATGTTCGAATTTCGAAATACAATTGGTTCAGATTTTCTTATGAACATTTAAAAGAAGTTTTAAGCAAATAAAGTGTCATATATTTTATGTCATATACATATGTAGTAAAAAAAATAAAAAATAAGAGTTTATTAAACAATTTTTGAAAAACAAAAATAACTCCTTGTGAATACAAAAAAATATTCCTAACTGAAATCTATCACAAATTTTTAAGAATTTTTAATATCGGATTCTAAAATAGAGAGAATAAATTTATCATTAGCTAAGTATAACATTAATTATTATGACGGCTCCATTTTATATACTAATGTATGTATAATCTTCTATATATATTTTTAATTTCCTTTGAGTCATATTTGCATCATTTAGGTTAAGAAATAATCTTTAGCGGTTGTAGTATTGACCTTCTCATGGGTTCCTCATGGTCCCGTCAGTGATATGACAGGTTATAATTTGCAATACTGCCCGTCTTTTGGACTAACCTACCGCAACTCAGCATCCAAATCACATCCTTAATATAATAATTTTAAAATGAAATAACCTGATAATCGTTTGACTTAAGTAATTTTAAAAAGATCATCTATAATGGTACCGACAGCCTTCAAAAATATCTAGGGCACGAACTGCTACCAGCCCCAGGCTCAGACATCAAACATAAATACTAAATTATTAAATTCAACCTAATCATCGGTTTGGTTGCAACATTCAGTAATAATAAATTATTTGTCTGTGCTTTTAGTAACCTCACACTGGATCAAATAACCATTCACAAAAAATTTTAGTTTTCAATTAAATAATACAATTTTTGTTTTTTTTTTTCAGATTCAGTACTTCCTGTAGCTACCAAGGACTTTAAGGTAAATTCAGTTTAATTTATTAATATTTATTTAAGTAAAATTATTATAATAATTTTGATATAAATATCTATATATATAAAATTATGCGGCTCACGATTTTAGCTTAAAAGACCAGCATCTAGCGCCATTTTTAAAAATAAAATCAATTAATAATATTTTTGACATTTATGTTGATAGCTTTCAAAGCACATTCTATAAATGTGAAGTTTCGATTTAGTTTTTCAAATATTTTTCGTGTATCTATATATATTTTTGAGGGAATTATATATTTTCACGGTAAATGGTGATATATCATGCATAATAAATTGTTAGCTATTGAAGATAATTTTATATACTTAAGGAGTGCACGATACATATTGTTAGCGTTGTCAAAATGTTAAACGAATGGTCGCAGGGAAGAAAAGGAATTTACATACGCAGTTTTCAGGTAAATATTTAAATTAAGAATTATTCTTTTCTATATATTATTTTATTACGTATCGGTTTAATAATGAAAATAGAGTAATTGCATAATTCAGGTCATAAGGAAAAATTACTTTATAATCGACACTTAAAAGATTCGGTAATTATTTTTTAAAAGCGCTACTTCCGTCGTTGGAGAATTGAAAAAAAATCTTATTAATGATTTGAGACAGGTCACAGTATGTTTTCTTCTCGAGGAACCGTTACAATAATTATGAACTGCACACATGTTAAGCATCTTTTGACAAGAATTTTCACCTTGCAATTCACTTCGTCATAGAGAAAAAAATTACAATAGAGGGTATACATTTCCATTTTGTTTTTATCTACACATATTTTATGATGACGAGCATTTACAATAATGTCGAGTGGCGCAGATTTCTTTAAGAGTGATATCCCGTAAAACCGTGTGACGCCTCTCGTGTCACTAGGGTTGTTACCATATTGCACCAGCGAACAAGTAATATGCATCAAATTTACACACAAACTTCTCCCTCTCCCCCTCATTGACTATTTACCCATTACTAAAAACGTATCTACTACTACACCTCATCTTTGGATCTGGATTCACAGCAAAAAAGACGATCTCTTTGCTCTCAGCTTTTTTACAACGATAATGACTTTCGATTTTAATTATTGTCCAGCTAATTACGACATAATTGTACAAAGCAGTAATGTTTTAATTGTACACCGTCCCGTTTATATTTTCTCGTTAATTAAACTTAGTGGTTTAATTATAACATTATCTCTGAATATTTATGATTTGGTTGAAATAAACTTCAATACGACGTGGTTCCACCACTTAAAGTCGCGTGAGGGTCGGACGATGGCTGTCCTCCTTGCGTGTATCTCTGAAAAGATTTCGAAACGTGCAACGATTTTGCACAGTTCCAAATTTTAAATTCAAAAATGGGAAACAAGAAAAAGCCAAGAGGGCCAACCGCCGCGGTCTGCCCACCCAGTCCGTTGGCGATACGACTCGCAATGCCGCACCACTGTGGTCGTTGGCGAATACCGCCAATTCCTGAGCCATATCTTTTCCTAATCTGTACAGCCTATAAACCTTCTTGCAAGCTACCTGATTTTAACTTTATCTACATAGTTTTTAAATGTGTTATTCTTTGCAACATAAAGCAGCTAATTTTCCAACAGAGATAATGATTAAATTGTTTCGGCATGTCAAATCAAACGAAATTATGCTGTTATATCTTGTTTAATAGCTTTGCGTTTATGTCGGCTTCGTACATACCGTGATGTTACTCTTTTAACGGTGTAACTCTTCCAACAATATGCTTTTCTTTGTTTAAAGTGTTTATTAGCTCGTAAACACTTGAATACTTCACAACATATTCATATAATTCATATACAATTATGTTTATATGAATTAAACAAGTAAAAATCACTATGAAATCCTCCAGTGGCAATTTATATAAGACTTCTTCCGTTCACATATGAAGTACCGAGGAAATAGCTATTTATCAGGCAAACATGTCTAATTAGGGTGTAAACGCTTATTTCTTGACGACATAGTTGCAGATCGATCTTGTACGTGTATGTATGAGACAGACATCTTGATGACTTCTGTTTATCATGGACTATCTGGATTCAATGTATTGCCTACTATTACAGGTGACTTTTTTACAAGGTTCATTTAAAGGGGACACACGAGTACCTTTTTCGTTAGCGTTTATATATTTATTATTGTGACATGACTATATATTTTAATGTTAACGGTTATCTTTTGAATACTTATATTAGTTTAAATTGATAATTTTAATTTTAAATATGTTTTATATAAATTTGCAGTGCGCATGTAGTTCCGTATGTTTTCATTGAGGGTCTATTCATTCTGTAGACGACGTTCCCTTATAATGCCACTCGTTGTTATTAACTACGGCTTTAGTTAATATTGTTTTCTTTTTTATCAGCATCATTAATGTAATAACTACTTTTAAGTTGCTATCTGTAACAGTCTTTTCCGTTTTAACTTTTTATACTTCTGTGATACATATTCCTACAAGGATATGTTTTCTTATGCAATGTCAGAACGGAGTGTCTTAACACAAGGTTCCCTCTGCCTACCCAGATGTCTGCAGGATACGGCGTGAAGCTGATTTCATACTATAAAAATGTAAAATTCCAAATATTGTAGTTCTTCATCAATCTAGTGTTCCCAGTATTTATGTGAGTGTAGCATGTGCGTAACAAGCCCAGACCCACGTGAACACGCTACGTTACGGGTCAATTTGCTCAATAAGCAATTAGGACGTGACGGTCGCCGAGATCTTGTGGAACTATCATACATACGTCACGCTACGTTGTATTCTTCCATTGAGCGCTGGACTGACATCTGAGTCACCTTCGCTTCGGACAACGTTCACTTTTAAAAACCCGCTCTTAAATAGTATATTGTGTTGTAACTAATTTGTATTATTTTATGAGTGTCATTTTTTTTGCATAAGATTAAATGCAAATATATGTTTCAAAAGATAAATTTGTAAAACATAAATACTTGAATACTATAATATTGATATTGTAACCAGAATATATAACTATATCTATTGGGTATATATATATATATATATACGGGTATATGGGGTTATAGGGTGTGTATATGACGCGACTGTGAGCTCCTTGTTTACTTTTACTTATTACTTTTACTTTATAATCATCTTGAAATTTAATTCTTTTTTTTCACCTTCTAAAAATTTATTTAACTTAAAAATTAGGCTAGTCGTGGCGCTATGGTCCAAGCGCAATATGGGAGCGAAAGGTCTTTACACTAGGCTCCTACTAAGGTGAGAAAATAAAACAAAATTATAAATTATGAAGTAGAATGTCAGGTAAATACTTGTATAAACCAATTTTAACTATTTTTGCTATACAGGCTGTGTATGCGTGGGCTGCTAACGTTCCTTTGCTAAGCTAAGATTTAAAGCTTTGCTTTAATCAAATTAATGTTTACCAAAACCTTCGAATAGAGGTTATTTCTATTAAACACTATTTTACTAGGAGTTGAAATTAAGTTGTGGCTAGATTTTCACACACTTTCAGAGTATATGCTCTTAGAGTTTATATTGGGTGATTTTTGGTTATATTAATTAATTGGTAATACTTTTGTATTGTGGCTTAAAGCGCTCGTTGTTTAATGATGATAATATTTCATTTTCTACCATTAAGATGGTTGTATTATCCAAAATATATTATTATGCCTTAATGTTAACATTAATATAATTTCTTAAATTATAATTTTAAAAACTCTGCAAATATTGAAATATATAAACATCTAACATTTCCTCAAAAGTAAATAGCTGGTCATTACAGCAAATTTGACAAGTCAATTCCAAATCTACAAGAATTATTCACTTCGCCGCCCGGTCCACCGGAAAAGGGCGTATTGTTGACGCACAATTTATCAAACACAAATATCCAATGATATATCTATTGACAACGTTTCCAAATGAAATTTCACGGTGTCCACTTGTTAAAAATCTAATTGTATTGAACGCCGAGGGCCTACATTGTGTCTGTTTATAAAGCCGACGGCACACTAAAATGACAATGCAATAGTGAAATTTTTAAGGCAGTCGCACGCTAGTTTTTGTGGCAAGGCTTTATGGACCTCCTCGGAGCGGTTCCAACTCTACTACCGTTAACGTAAAAACAAAAGTGTCAAATTGCTGCTGCAAAATAGGCCTGATGCTGGACAATGCTTATATTTATTGCGTTATATATAACCTAGTGAAAGTTAACTTTAGTATTGTTTTAAATGTTTATGTTAACGGTAAACAAAACAAGAAAATCGCGGTAAAGAGACCGCTCTCTTGCAGAAGTATGTTATAATGGCCAATAAACAGTTTGCAAATTTAAGCAAACCTTTATGGGCTTATATATCTAGTGACAAAACTAAATGCCTTCAAATGTTTTCATTTACAAATTGATTGTTAAATGTTACGCATTATTTGTTTTGCCCTTATTATTTGTTTATACTGAAAAAATTACATCACTAAAAGGAGTCAGTGATATCTTAATACATATATTAAAGGAAATAAAGAAATTAACTTTACGGTGTATCTCACCCACAGCAGGATAGCCAGAGGGAACCTAGTGTTGAGACACTCCGTTCTAGTAGAGATCAAACCAGCCGCGTTTACAGTGCTCCTATATGCCCCTGCGCAAAGACCTCCATACGTATAATATAAATATCAGGCTAATATATGTTATTAGGCTCGGACACTTTCATCTATGAGACATCTTAGATACGGTACAATTGCGCCACAATGACATCATTTCACGATCCGCGATCATTTAAAAAAATCATTCAATAAAAATCTTATACGCAATATCAAGCAATACTTAAGTATCGCTTCAGTGAGTGCAAACCCTAACATTGATCCGTCTATGTTTTTTACAAGTGGCTGGCTACCGATAGAAGCATCGTTGGAGATATTTTAATTGCAGCCACTCTGTTGATCCGGGTGGAAACCCAGGTGTCGAAAAAACAACCATATGTAACAATGGCCTAGTTTTTTAACTATAAATTTATTTACTTATACGATAGTATCAGGAACCAGTATATGAGTAATGCAAATATAAGCAAGATGTAGCAAATAAATTAATATAGTAATTAGTAGTTCGAAATATTTTTAATCACTCGGTAGAAACGGTTGTGAGGCTGTTGTGAACCAGGGGCACAAGGGTGTGATGGTTGTGGGTTCGATCCTCAGTCGAGGGAACGCATTAATATTTTCATTTCGCTCTGGCACCAAGACAAAAAGCTTGAGTTCAGCTACTAAACACGTAATGCCGTGAAAAATTTGGTGGAAAGTGGGGAAGGGAGTGGCTTAACACTCTTCCCTCTGCCTGCCTTGCTGAGCGCGGGATACAGCGTAAAGCTCATTCATTTTATTTATTTATTCTATAGAAACGGTTAGATATAGATGTTGATTATACTTCATTGATAACACAAAATATCCTCTAAGTTGAGTCTTTTAAGTACACAGTGGGGAGCGTCCTTCGTATAACAAAAGCCTTAATAGTTTTATGGTTTAACGTCTCTTTACTCTGTCAATTATTGTATTGTAAAGAACTCGCGC
>DWNA01003483.1:0-10014 GCA_018249835.1 Heliconius besckei
TCTTCGTTTTTTTGGTCGTAACGTCATGTAATATATATATATATATATATAATTTGTCAATTCGAACCTGCACTTTCTTAGTCTATATATATCTACCCCGAGTGGGAATCGAACCCACGGCCGTTGTATCGACAGCTAGACGTCCGTATTTATTTCACAAAGATATATGTATTTATATGCAATTAAAATTAATTAACAATTATTTGCTCTCAGCGTGTTCCAGGAAAACTGGACAAAGACCAGATAGCATTCAGCCACACACTGGTCATTATATTTCTATTTATATAAATATATAACACATATTAGTGTTTGTACCTCAGTGATGTTATTACTTTAATATTTAAATCCAAATATTGTTACTTGACGACGGCGTTAAGTTCCGCCTAAAGTCTCACATTAATAGGATGGTAAATATTCGTGGTCACATGGGTTAAATTAGCTTTTAAATACGCTTTTATTAGTTTTTCGTTTTTATTATATTTTTTGGACCATTTGAAACAATTATATCTTCAAAAAAATTATATGACTTAAAGCTGATCTGAACTAATTTAAAACTGATGAAATCGGGAGGTAGCTATAGGGACCCGATAGTTAAACGATACAACCCTATTGATTTTGGACTCATTTAATTCATTTTAATGTGTACTTTGGTGCTAGATGGTGACAATGGTCTGGTGATGGTGCTGGAAGATATTATAAGCCTTTATTTGACTTGAAATATATTTATGTTCGTTCAGGTGCTATCTTGCAACATATATTACCCGGTTGAGCTGAAATTTTATATAGTTTGGATGGTAACGCATGGTTACTGTGTGTCACAACACCCAAGATGCCCGAAAAAGTTTTTTCAATCCGGTATGCATACAGGATGTTAATTGAAAGGGCTTGCTAAGAACACTCTGAAAAGTATAACACATACTCGTAGCACAGGTGGAGAACCTGGGAAGTACGTGTCAAGGCACCACCACATTTACCATGGGGAGTGTTCTGGAGAGCTGTTTGACCTGTTACCTGCCGCCGAATTTCCTAACCGCACAGCACATCACAAACTCAAATATCATCCACACCACCTGGATACGTGGCACTCCACCATCTACTGTGCGGTTTTATAGGAACTTCCTTCCACGCATCACAAGTTGATAGTAAAGATTTGAAGGAAAAGTTTATTTGAAACTTCTTAACGCACTTAAATATAAACTTTTCTTTTCAATGTAAGGTTTAAGTGTTCGTGGATGTTTGTCTAAGGAAGAGTGATTATTTCAGTTAGCTTCACGCTGTATCCCGTAGGTACTGGTGTGGTGTGTGGTGGAATTTAACACCACGATTGGTTACCAGAGAGAGGAAATGAAAATAATCTATTCCATTGTTTGTATATATAAACTATTGGAGAGTGTGAAATGTTCGTATACCACATTACATAACAAAATGTGTCCTTAAAAATCCCATGAGTAACGCCGTTTCCATTGAATACATCATTCACATATTATTATTTGTATAAAATTTATAAATTTTATTAATTAAGCATAAATTTTTACATTTATTAGGGTGAAGTAACAAGACATAGAAATCTTATGAACTTGTCTTGTCTTTCTGTTTATCCATCTATATGTCACAGTCAATTTATCCCGGAACTATTGAAAACTATACAAAACTTGGTGAGGAGAAAACCGCTTTACGATCTTTATATAAAGAAAAGTAACAGTAGAACTGAAACATAAAAAAATATCTAACCTATGAATAAGTAAACATTAATTTCCTTAATTAAATCCTTTGTATTATGTTCCCTGTAGTAGTATTTGAACCCACGACCGTTCTATGCAGTCAAACAAGTCTTATTAAAGATACTACTGATTTTTTAAAGATCATTATCTTTTTTGTTGTACTTTTCTTGTATTTCATTAAACTTATGCAAAATACGAATATGTCATGTTACAGTTCCTATTTAAATTTTTATGTTGCTTTTCAAAATGCGACATATTTTATCTTTTTTTAAATATTTTTTGTGAAAATGATGTCATAAGAATGAGTAATAAATTGTGCAATGTGCACTATAAAGTAAATTGAAGGCAACTTACTCTGTAAGACGAATTCATACATTTACTTTAGTTTAAAACTTTTTTGGCGTAAAAGATAGACGGAGTGAATGTAGTATTAAGACACTTCATAATCAGTCATATCTTCTTTCCGCCACATTGAGGGAAGATGAAATTAATTCACTTCTAGAGGAGAGCAAGCGCACGCAAGAGCACTTGACCTGCTCTTGTCAACAAACACACCACCATCGCGATAACAATCTGATGCAGTCTCTGTGAATTTCTATATACCAGGTAAATTTAAGCTTCACATTGTATCCAGCAGGGTAGGCAGAAGGAATTTATTAACTATCACTACTGTTAAGACAGTCCGTTCGCCATTATGACACTAAGAAAGATGAATTTATGATTTTTCACTTTCTTAACGCACTCTACGAGTATGTGACAAACGGGGCAAACTGACTGTTTATAATTGTGCTCTCAGCGTATTTTAGAGATAACTGTTAAGTCTTTATTACAAGTTTAAATCTTATTAAATGTAGAAAACAATCGTTAGACGTCCATACACATTGGACACAAGATTTGTATTCAAGGCCGTCTCCAAGGTCGGCGACGCCACCTTGGTTTCTGCTTCATACACGTGTGACCGATGACCTTCGCAACCAGAAAATAACATTTTTTTATTAATTTGAAATGTAGTAACCCTCGATGTGTCAGTTATTGAAACCTAGTTGTCAGGTGAGTCCAATTTTTTTTATTTTTTTTTTATTTATGAGAAAATTTGATTAATTCTCCTGTGTAATTGATAGATTTAATAACTAATCTGAGAGATTCATATACGGATTCTTGTCTGTAAAATAAAAAATAAAAAAATCAAAGTGTCAAAATGTTGCACAGTAGGGTAAGAGGTTCCTCCTTGAAACTTTTACACCAATATATCGTAATATCCATTGATATAAAATTAATTACCAGTTCTGAGATCAAATTTGTTTCAATTTGCGAGGCTGAGTTCCGTCACTGAACGTACTATGTATCGAAAAGCTTCGGGAAAGCAAAGAGCGAAGTGTGATATTACGGTCTCTCTGCTTATCCTGCTACATGCGGGAAAGCTTCACGTAGAGGCAGAGGAAACCTAATTTAGTTACTCGAATATTTAACCCTCTGCTTCTACGTGGAGCTCTTGACACTTAAATTCACGCTTCTACTTAAACCTAGCCCAGCTTTACTTATTCCTTACTTTAGTTTTGCTTTTAGTTCTCTAATTTCTTTCGTAAAGTTTGTTTGGTTGGACGCGCTAGTGTTAAAAACTCCAGGTTGGAAAAGAAGGAAATCTTTTTATATTGAATACTTAGTCCATTTATCGAGGAAGGTTCTATTCCATCACGTTAGTTCTTTGAAATTCAAAAAAATCTAATTAAAAACGTTTATTAGATTTTTTCCACTATAATAAATTGTTCATGTACCCCACACCCCCTGTTCCCCTATTAGACATTTAAAACGGATTTTTACAATACTTTGAGTAAATTGTATAATTTCCGCGATACTCTATACTTAAGCAAATTAGGATAAAAAACCCTAATAACGTTATATGACGATATTGCACGTGTTTCCGTTCCGAGGGCACTCCCACCTTTGTCTCTTGGTACTCAAGTGATGTAACGCGAAGTTGAATTATTAAAATTATGTTAATCTCTGCATTTATTATCTGTTTATTTATTTAATTAAATTGTGTAGGTACATTTACATAGCGAGTACAGTTGGGTCACGCTTCTTCCCGCATAGCGGGGTCGTCAGAAAGAACCTAGTGTGAACACTCCCTTGTTTTTTGACTAATTACATGTTAAGTTATGGAATTTAAAATGAAAATATTTTAACTGTAATTATTCCCCCGAGTAGGGAATTAACCTGTAAGCCTAATCACGTAATGAAGGTTCTACGTTCAATCTCCACTCGGACATATAATTATAGAAAAATTGTGTAAAAGTTATCTTTAACAATCACTTTTCAAAGATTAATTGGAGATCGTGTGGCGCAGTGGGTTAGTTAGTGACTGTTGATGTAAACCCTCTAAAGGGGTGAATGGTTGCAATTCAACGCGTTTTGTCTTATCATCAGAGCGCGGAAATGAAAAGTCAGTCGGAGTTGTGAGGAGAGGCAGATTGAGGACGTGAGGAATCTAGTGTTAAGTCACTCCGTTCCCCCCTTTCCGACGAATTAAAGGGGTATAACTTGTTGAGTGGTGGAGTGTCTCGAGGTGGATTTGAGCTCATAACCTATACACACTTACAGTCGAATGTTTGTGCCCCTGGTGTGCCAAAACTGGCTTGTTATTATTAACGATATGTGTATTAGCTTATGGCCATCTTGGTATATGGATTCTTCAATACCTGCGTTTAACTCTTCAATATTATAATATCAGTATAGAGCATTCGCAATTTACAAGACGAGCGTCATTAGGAACCAGTCGCGCTGGTCGGCGCGTCCGTCTGTCATCATTTGAATTAACAATTATGAAAACAAGTATTTCAATCAAAGACGTGCAATATATAATACTTGAAGGTTATTTATGTAGATCTCGTTATGAGTGCTCAGTTGAAAATGATAAACAGTATTATTGTTTTAGTCGTTATTATCAGTTTCGCGCTTTATCCCGCGATCAGAACCGCAGACAGAATCTAATGACAAAATCACCCGTCCTCTCCCACTTTTGGCACTATCAGCGTCTATCTTCCGACTAGGAAGAAGGTGGCGGCTCTGTGCTGCAATTTGTTGCAACACAGACGTTATTTAATTTTGTTAAAATATAAATTTTTTTGACAATTACAAAATTGTATAACTTTACTATTCCAATAAATCGATGTATTACGATTAAAAAATCCCATTTGTCGCGCCGCCAGTCTTCGAGAACATTATTATTATAAACGCGCCCAGTATCAGCATATTGGGCCTTAATGTGTCGCAGCCAGTATCGTAATCATGTGGAAGGCAAATCCAAGTTAACCTGAGAGGCACTGGGTGCCATCGGTAGAGTGAGAAAGTACTTCGCGCCTAAACACCGATTGTCTATATTCTTCTTATCACTGGGCTGGTGCATCCCAGTACCATCTTGAACCATTTGATTGCATATAACGTAGAGCCGTTCAAATCGTTGAGGACCCAATAATCTGTGTAAGGTTTGACATTTTGGTTTTGCATAGAACAGTCTTCTTCTTATACGTTCAAACAAACGCGATAGGCGTTTGTCGCTAGGAGTGTTTTATGAGCGCTGAATTTTCTAACCGCAAAGTACGCCATAAGATTAAATATCAACTTTCCCATCTTCCTTCCACGAGCCACGCATCTGTGGAATATAGTGTTCGCTCCATGTTATATCCCGCATATAGCAGGATAGGCAGAGGAAATCTAATCTAAAGAGACTTCGTTTCCATTGCTCAATTATCGAAACATTGCGTGTTGAGTGGCGAGCCAGAGTGCCTCATTTTGTTTTCTTACCAGAAAATTAAAATAATTTATTCCCTCAAGTGGGAATCGAAGTGATAATCGTTGCTTTTACACTCTTCGGTAGACTCTAATTATTTAATAAATTAAGATTCATTCGAATTCATTTATTAATATTAACTCTACCAATTAAATTTATATAATTATAGAAAAAAATATAATAATTCATCCAAAAACGGCCATATTTCCTCCACATTCAGTTTTCCAATTAGGTAGGAATGATATCATACGTAGGTAGTTCACAGTCAGCACCTACAAATAAAACTTGGGATTTTACGTTATTTATCACAAAACTGAGTCTATACCTTAATTTCAATTTAATAAGGTATATTTTTGAATACCGTGTAACGTTTTTGAGCTGTTTTAGAGTTAAAATACTTATAATTTTTTAACCAATCAAAAATGGACAGCAAAGTTGGAAGAAAGCTGATGATTTTACCGATTATTATTATTGGTCATCGTGTTGTGGTCTGCGTGAATCATGTCACGGTACTAAACACCTATTACGTTTTAGTCTACAGACTTGGTAGAGCTTTGAATTACCATTTTTTTGTAGCATTAAAGATTTGCTTTTAAACTAATATATGAAAAATGTAACAAGTATATAATATAAGAATAATCAAGAATTATTCAGTCAGAGGCCAGTCGTGGGCACAACTGTGGGCTGGGGTTTAGATTCTAACTCGTGGAAATTACATATTTAATATTTTCACTACACGAAATGCCTCCAGAATTCGGCGGAAAAGAGGGAGCGGAGTGTCTCAACACTAGGTTCACTCTGTCCTGCTTTGCTGTGTGCGGGATACAGCGTAAAGCTGATTTTATAAAAAAATATTTAACACATATTATGCTACATGAGCTGTTGTTGAGTTTATCACCTCCTTTCAATGCTCCACCCGCTAATGTTTTTCCTCATACTAAGTTCTGTTTGTTAGGTACCTATTGTACTGTAGGTACAGTTAATACATACAGTATATTTTTTTAGTTTCATAGAACAGGGGAACAGTGAAACAGAAGTTCCCCACTTTCCATCGAGTTCTGGAGGTAATGCGTGTGGAACTAAATACCTCAGTAGGCAGTACTGCTGAAAAGAGCCGGCAAGAAAGTAAACAATTGTTCCTTTATTTACCTATGAAGTTTAGTTTAGTAGTACTTAATTTCCAGATTTATTTCTTTTAAATATTGTTGGACTGAGGAGCTCATCGAGATCATCTCGATATGATTTCTAGTTTCCGAAAAATTTGTGGGGAAAAAAATATGCTAACATATAAGTTAGCATATTTTTTTTGCTTTTTATTTGTACACTTACCAAATTCTGCACACGTGCTTAGATATACTACTAGGTAGGTAGGTAGTCCAAAACTACCTCCTTTTTTGAAGTCGATCGGTAAATAATCATTTATCAAGTTTCCACAGCGTTACTTAGATTATCTCACAGAATATTAGCGTTTAATATTTGTTATATTATTAATCATTTGTCAGTTAACTTCGTTGTAATAAATAGAAAAACCATATTTAAATTTTAAATCATGTCTTTGTACTGTATATACTATAATATAAACTAATAACATTAGTTGCATTGACTAACAAGTTTTGTTTTTACACACTTAGATTCATAAAATATTATTATTTTGTATAGAAGTGGTCGAATTTACTAATATAATATAATATAATTTTGTATAATTATATGATTTTGTTGCTTTTGTGCAGACAGACAATTTAAATAAACTACTCAACGCAATGCGGAGAATTGACTGACACTGACTAGAGTAGCAAATAGCACAGCAGAGAACGCGTAAACCTAGTGCTAAGATATTCCGTTTCCATTAAAACACTTCCGTTTTCCACTTTCCGCCGATTTGTAAAATATTCTTATGCACTCTGCGAGGCGTAAGCTTCACTCTATATCCAGCACCTAGCAGGGTAGGCAGAGGGAACCTGGGAACCTAGTGTCATGTTTACAGTCATGATTGGGTGAGTTTACACAACCAGGCTAATATTGCGTTTTGGCTACCAGCCTGAGGCAAAACGCATGTGAAGTAACTACACCTCTTGTACTGATAGCAACGTAGTGTTTAAATATATATTTTTTCTTTAAACTCAAACTTCTATACTTAATCTTCTAAACAGCCGTTTATGCCGTAAACTTCAGCAAATTTTTGGAACTCGCAAGGGAATCAAAACCTATAGCCTATAGGGCACTACAGTGCATATTATGCCCGCATACTTAAGTTTGTCAACTTAAGTAAGTTGTACTTTCTTTTCGAAGGTGACCTACAATCCAGAAATCGACTTTTATTTTGCTAAAGACACACAAATGCAAAAGTTCAGCTTTCGTCTCGCAGAGTGGGCACTACTGTAAACTAATGGCAATACTATAGCTGCAAAGCTTAGCTTAGCTGTAAAGCTCAATGTAAATTTTACATCAACCAAGAATAAAACCCAATATCCACTTTGGGCATTAAAGTTATCAATTCAAAACGACTATAGCAAATTTTAGTAGTGAGGAAAAACTATCAATTTCCTTATATTATACTGTGTTATAATATCGCTTAGTAATTGCTTATAATTGCATGGCGTATGAAGCGGGGCAGGGGGAGCTGGCGGGGGGAAGGTGATGGGGAGTGGGGGGAATGGGGGGGGTTTTATATTACCATAATGATTGAAGTCACGTGAACGAGGTATCTATGACAACACGTGCAAGATGCCATCACTCATAAAATGTGTTGAATGTTTTGATTATCTCGTGGCTTATATGTGAAGTAGGTGTGATTATGTTTATGGGAGTGTATTGATAGAAATGCATTTAGGTACCTAACTTTGATTGCAGGTCACATTTTGCCTTAAGCCGTACCCCGCACGAAGCACGGTACGTAGAGGGTACCTGGGAACCTAGTGTTAAGATACTCACTTCCATAATTGCAATATTTATACAAAAGAACCCCAAAAAGTAATAGAATATAATAATGGTTTATAAATTAATTTACCAATTTGGTTTATTAATTTACCAATACTCTTAAATATTTCTTAAAGTTATATGACATTGATATACAAAATATATATAATATTCTATAACTTATAAATGTATAAAATTTTTTACGTTACGGGGTGTGATTGACACATTGACCCTTATCGGAAACTATTTGGGGTAGACTTTATTTATTATTACTAGCTCTCTGATCACTGAGCCGTACGTTCTTATCAAGTGAAGTCGACTTTATTATACTCGCGCTTTCTATTTATAATGATAAGTTTATGTTGTCAGAATCTTCAAGAGTTAGAATCCCGATATGTTCCCGGTAGCTTCACGCTTCATCTTGCATATAGTGTACACAGAGGAAATACGGGTTCCCCTTAAAAAACTACCATTCCCACCTTCCGAATCCCAGAGACAACTCGCTGAACTCAACGTCGCGCTATGCCTCGTTACCAGAGCGAGATAATGAAAATATCAAATATTACCTCGAGTGGTGATCCAACCCACTCTCATTAAACTAAAAATCCAGTTGAAAAGTTTCCATTAAAAATATATTCACAGTATTTGGTGGTATAATAACATATAGCTTACCGAGCTGACATAGCTTGCTTAGAACAACAAATCGTTTACATAGCTGCAACATTAATTATATTAATTTATATTACAGTATATTTATAAATACCCCCCTATCTCTGGTTTTGTCCAGCGCGAAGTATTTCAGCATTAAGGACACCGTACGAGGAAATAATTATACAAAATTCAAATCCATATGTGGTATGTAGAGTCATGAAAATTTATATACATTATTATAAATTATTTGTTTTGTACGTGGCGTATAATTAATTTTTAAATATGTTTAATACTAGCAGCTTCATACTGTATAGCATTATACAGCAGGGTCGGTAAAAAGAACAATTGTTAGGATATTCCGTTCCCTAACTTGTCGCCTAATATTCGAGGCATAGCTTTTGAGTGGCGAAACTGAACGCCGTGCTTCGTCTGCCGGAACGGGGAAATAAAAATTAATCGCTCTTTCTAATATGAAACCGAGCGTACATCCGTTATGATTACAGTCAGGCAGAGCTGAGTTACGAATGCTTCATTGGGGAGCTTTATGAAAGCATTTCAAATTTAGATAAATTTAAATATAAGAAAACCAACTTCAAAACTATGTTATATCTAATTTAAATATTTCCTACAAATAAATTGTAGGAAAATTAAGTTTAATTACTTCATAGTAAAGAAAATTGAAAAAAAACTGAAATTATTGATACTTATTACCTATTTACAATTCAAAATCCGTTACCTTTGGAGTTTTTTTTAGGATTCCGTATTTCAAAAGGAAAAGCGGAACACTTGTAGGACCACTCTGTTATCCGGTTGCAAGACTGTCAAGATCATTTATCTCGAGATCGCGAGATGTTAACGTAATTAAAAGATACGATTCTTTGTATGAAATTCGCCGAGTAATTAAAACCTATAGGATATTTCCCGTGGACACACAAT